>JAJJMA010042135.1:36230-46795 GCA_023529015.1 Papaver nudicaule
AACGAAGTTACTAATACGAAGTCAGTAGACACACCTACTGATACGGAGAAAACAGATGCATTTACCGACGAAGCGAACTAAACGCATAAGCCAGAACAGACGACAACCAGAAGAAGACGGACATATATCTTGTGGTACACGACACTTAGAAGAGCGAGATACGAAACACGAAGAAGACATACAGTCTCAACGAAGAGAAATAGAAGAAACTATGATATAGGTTTTTCTTGAAGGATTATTAAAATAAACCTCAAGAAAAGGGGCAAACTGTTAATGCATAAATATCGCTATCAACCAGAGGTAAAAAGGCACGGCAGAGAAGGCGAAACGAAGTGCGAGACTACTCCGAAGTAGGCCACCGCGGTAATCAAAACAAGGGAAGGCATCACCGACTCACGACACCCTCCAAGAAGTCACATCAACACCTTATAGGGATACAGAAGGCTAGGGGCACGCGTCAATACATGGCTGGATCAGACAACGGTATAAAGCAACTTAACGGATAAGAATTGGGACATCAAGAGCATCAAATGATTTATATAACGAAGATATACACCAACTGAGAGGTGTCAACCCAGGATTGCACCGTATGGGCGGTGTGCAGAAGCCAGCTGTCGCGAAAGACCATCAAAGCATCAGAAGAAACGAAGGATAGCAAAGAGGAATACTTCCCTTAATCATTATAAATACTCATCCTCACCAAGAGAGAAGGGGTCGACAAAATCACAAGAGGAGATAATATAGTCAAAATACCTTCTGGAATCGGAAGAATAGACTACACAGTATCATTCCCAAGCTGCATTGAGTCGAGTTTAATCATCACCAGAAGGATCTATATTGTTACGATATGAATTTGTATGATGAATATGATTTAATGATATGGAGATGAAACACTTCGTTGTGGATCCGTCTAGTTCAGTTTACTTTTTAAGATTATTCAATATTTTAGAGTTTCTGATGAGTCCTTAAGATCTTTGTTCCATTCATTAAAAAAGAAAGGGGACAAGGATCCAAAGTAACGGTTAGTCGATAACCATCATTTGTCTCAAAGTTTCGTGTATGTTTGATATGGGATAATTAGTATCAACAGTAGACTTAAGAAGAATTAAATCAATATGATGATTTGAGAAGAAGAAAATCAAGTTGATGATTTGAAGTAGACAGAAAGTAAAAAATTATGATGATTTTAGGTGATTTGAGAAGAAGAAAACCAAGTTTGCTTATGTAGAAGTAACCAAAACACACCTAAACAAAAAAAAAAAGTTGTTGGGAGTTTGAATTTTAATCTAAAGGCCGTAAACAACTAACCGTTGCAGGATCAACAGATCAAACCATTGATTTTCTAGATGGAAACTGAGTCTCCGCAGGCTGTGGAGACCGAGTCTTCATAAAGAATTTGTTTCTACACAGGTGATTTTGTTTTTGCTAAAATGTTTTGTTATTCAAATCCAAAATGATCCCATTGTTCAAACACAAAATTCTCTAATTGTTCACACAAATTGTTCTATCATTCCAGTTTAATATTTTAAGCAAATCAAGTTCAACTTTGAAGTGTAGGACAACAAATTAGAGTTTTTTTTCTCAAATCACTTTTTCATTGATTAAACTAAATCAAGTTACATCAAACTAAGAAACTGAAACTAAAACTAAAACTTCAAACACAATGAAAGAGCACTTAAAAAACTACATGAGAATTTGAAACTATCTTCTCCATCTTGTTTTTGACAAGCCAATTGTTTTTGTGTTTCGACATAGCTTTCAAATATTTTTTTGCATGTCGTTCATCATTCCCCTTCTTAAGCATGGATTTTTTCTCTATCATTTCAATAAGCTTAGAACTCGGATCACTCATTGTTGAATCTTGAGATCTTGGTGTTTTGGGTGTTGTTGGAGTTTTTGATCTATTTGAGCAATGTCTTTTGGTATATCCTTCTCCATGCTTGCATTTTTTGGTTGAAGTTGTTATCATTGTAATTTTTTTATCTTGGTATAAGAAATGATGTTCGAAAGTGGGTTGTCTCCCAATGGAATTTCCGTAGGAATATGAGAAGGGATGGAAGTTTGAAGAATATAAGGTGATTCATAGAGAGTTTAAGGATAATAAGGAGATTGAGAGGAAGTTTGAGGGTGAGTGTTAGGAAAAGTCGTCGGAGGTGGAGTAGAGTACTAAGGAGTGGAGTATTGAGTGTTGAATGAAGGGTTAGGAGGAGGGGTGAGCGTTGAGTGTGGTTTTCAAACGATCGATAAAGATTTCGGCTGAAGGGAGAACAAGTGTTAGTTGTAGGACGGGTGGAGTTTTGAGTTTCCTCAACATCGTCCAAGTCAAAATTATCACCTTTATGACGAAAATCAATCAATTATGATCGTACAATTTGGTACTCCTTCCTAAAGGCAAAGATCTTAAGATATTTTCTATAGTAATCGTCTCTTTCAATCCGAAACTACAAAAATCAAAGTTGAAGTTAGTAAAAGTTAAGCAATTGCAAATAATTAGCAAAGTAAGCAACTTACTATGTATTCATAATTCAAATCTGGATAATGTGTTTGAACCTCCGTAAACAACTTAGATATTTTTTCACGTCGACCTTAATAGTACTAAATCTATTTGCAACGCATTTACGCTTGTAAGGATTTCCTTTCGTCGATCTCTTAAATTCCTCAAAAACAAGTGGCCAAAACTTGGCTTTTCTAATACCTTTCCATTTTCTGGTCTTCTCATACTTAGCATATGCTCTCATAATAGCTAAATCTTCATCATTATTAAAAAAATTGGTCATTTTGAAGATTTGAAGTAGGCTTAAGTAGAAGAAATAAAGATGTTGATTTGAAGTAGGCTTGAGAAGAAGTAAACCAATGATTTGAGAAGAAGAAAATCAAGATGATAATTTTAAGTAGGCTTGAGAAGAAGTAAAACAATATGATGATTTCAGGTGATTTGAGAAGAAGACCAAGTTTGCTTACGTAGAAGTAGGCAAAAAAAAAAGTTGGGAGTTTGACTTTTTAATCTATTGTATGATTAACAGATCCAACCATTGATTTTCTCGGCGGAAACCGAGTCTTCGCAGGCTGCGGAGACTGAGTCTTCGTAAAAAAATCGTTTCTACACAGGAGATTTTGCTCATTTGCTAAAATGTTTTATTGTTCAAATAAAAAATGATCCTATTGTTCAAACACAAAATTCTCTAATTGTTCACACAAATTGATCTATTATCCAGTTTAATATTTAAGCAAATCAAGTTCAACTTTGAAGTGTAGAACAACCAATTAGAGTTTTTTTTTCTCAAATCACTTTTCATTGCTTAAACCAAATCAAGTTACATCAAACTAAGAAATTGAAACTAAAATAAAACTTCAAACATAAATTTCAAACACAATGAAATAGCACTTAAATAATTATAGGAAAATTTGAAACTATCTTCCGCATCTCGTTTTGACGTGCCAATTGTTTTTGTGTTTCCACGTAGCTTACAAATATTTTTGCTTGTCGTTCATCATTCTCCTTTTTTAGCAAGGCTTTTTTCTCTATCATTTCAATAAGCTTAGAACTCGCATCACTCATTGTTGAATCTTGAGATCTTGGTGTTTAGGGTGTTGTTGGAGTTTTTGATCTATTTGGGCAAGGTTTTTTTGGTATCCTGATAGGTGCTCAAAACACCTATTCAAGAGTACCTAATTTATGCACTTTAGTCAGCTAATTCCTCATAATTGTTTATTTTACCCGTTTTCTATTTTGCAGGTATTTTGAAATTATATTTTAAAAAATGAAGCAAATAACAACTTAATCATCATTTGGCGACTCTCGAAGTGGATCGATTCAAATACAAGAAAATAACAAGGCTTTAAAGGTGTTGGAAATCAGAATCACTAGGGGCATGCACATCATCTACTAAGGAGTGGCCAAATAGTGGATTTTTTATAGTGTGTAATCCATCTTCCCTTGGAATTTTGAAATTTGGCAATGAAAAATCTTGCCCATTCACCATCACTAGTAATAATTCTCCAAAGCAACTTCATAAGTAATGATGTATTAATATCTCTAAGACTTCTGATGCCTAATCCACCTTCAGCTAGAGGGGTGCAAACTAATTTCCATCTCAAGGTAACAATCTTTTGAGATTCAGCATCACCAGACCAAAGGAAGTTCTTAGGGCATTGTCCGATCAAACCTACTAGCGTTGGTATGTCAAGCTGGTTGTCACTTTTAGGTGTCAAAACACAATTCTTGATTTAGCCTACTAGAGTTTAGATTTCGGAATTGGGATATAGACTAAGTAATAGAGACCTTGAAGACGAAGACTGTGAAGACATCAATTATTCTTCATCAACAAAAGGTTAGTAGGAGTTATGACTTTTATGGAAATTCTTCTATTCTACTTTCTCTATCTTTCGAAATAGTCGGCTACTTTAGTAGTGATATTAATAACGATTGAGATTGTGTTCTTGTCTACATGACCATGTGTTATGCTGGTATTTGTTCCCGCAAATACTAAGCTTACAAGAATGCATGAGATAGATTCGATACCATTTGTCCATTGCAATGGTTTGCTTGCAAATCACTTGTTGGATATGGGTGAATCTAAAGGAGTACTCTTGAGCAAGAGTCCAGTGGATTACAGCTGAGGACGTCTAACACGTCTAAGTACTAGTTAAGCCCAGAACTTCCAGCGGGTCCAGTTAAACCCTAATCTGAATGGCGGACGGTTCTCGAACCGTACGTGAAACAGAGACTCGGAATTTCTCCTGAGTTCCAAAGTGTCATTTTGTACGCGTACCTGTGTGAACCTCAAAATCGATACTTTTGGTTGTTATTCAGATGGACGGTCCCAAGTGAATATTCTCTGGAATTTCACTCGGGTTAGTTGGACTTGGTTATCACGAAATATCTTTTGTGGTCCATCTAACGATTCTCAATGTGTCAATAAGATAAAGATTATCTCTGGTCTGTTGGATCTCTATCTTGAAGTGTTTTTGAGCTAACAAAACACTTGGCAGATAAATGATAAAAGATTTCCAATTGAGATAAATCTAGGTTACTTGGTTTGCAAGTTAGGGTTTCCTAAACTTGTGGGACAAGAAACTAGTTGCTTTATTCCGAAGCAACCTATCTTATTGAGTACTATAAATAGAGGTCTCTAAGGACGAATACCGCAAGCATCAAGCATACATGAAGGTCATTTGTAGAAGTGATCGTATAACTCTTTTCACTTCGGTGAACGCTTGTTGTGGTATAGTCATCCTCTATTAGGTAGCAGTTCCTCTTGGGATTTACCTAACGACTATAAAGACTTCTCTTGAGAGTTAGGAAGCACATGTAGGAGATTGAGACCTTAGTGGTTGAAATCGGAGTAACCTGTAACCTTGGTAACCTGATCACGTTCTTGTCTATTCTACGGTCCTTCTCTTCTGATACAAGGCCATTCAAGAACTGATACGTTACATACAAGGTTTTTTTAAAGGAAGTAATGCACGGCTGCACTCGGTGTTGTAAGACCTAGTTAGCTCCAGTCGTATAAGTTTCTTAAGTGATTCTTCTTTTACAACTGAGGTAGAGACAAGTTGGGCATAGTTTACTTGGTTTACTTGTCAGCCCCCGCTTGTAAGTAGATTTTCGTATGACCTGCAGCAATCCGAAGGAAGTCAGTTTGTGTATGTAAAACTGATAGAGGACAGTTCAAACATACAGTTGACAATTGAGAAGCAGGAATTGTTGACACAAGCCTTTAACATCGGTTAAAGCAACTCCTAGGCCTGTAAAGGTAATCATCTAGGGGAATCAAGTGCGTGACGATCTGTGGGGTATCTAGAGACGTAAGGAGTGCGACAGTAGCCAGTTCGCTTCCAGTTCGCTTGGAGGGTTGGAATTGGTCTCTGCTACATCCCAGACCGAAGTCTTATAGTAGGCTAGTGTTTGTAGTCAGTTATTACTATGCGGTATTCAATCTGGACGAGGTCCCGAGGTTTTTCTACAGGTTGTAGTTTCCTCGTTAAAAAAATCTTTGGTGTCTTGTGTGCTTTACTTTCCGCATTATATTCTCTGATTATATAATTAAAGCAAACACAGGAAGTACGTTATTCCTAACCTGACGTTAATTCCAAATCTTGAATAAAGATTTACAGAGACTTATCTTTGTAGGAATTGATCACTTGTGATCACAACTCAGGTTACACAGATCTAGATTTTGATTTTTGAGATCGTCCAGATCTGACCATAAGTCTCACGAGCCCAAACGAAAAGTTGGTTGTATTTCGGTACCCCTGCTTTTTCAATTGGTATCAGAGCCGGTGAACACATAAAAGACGTAACTGTCTGTGTTTATCGCGGCTTGTGAGCTATGGACCAAAGCGTTAGAGCTTGTAACGTACCACCAAAGTTTGATGGCACAAACTACCTATGGTGGAAAACTGTAATGACTTCGTTTTTGCAAGCCCGAGACTTCAAAACTTGGGTTTATGTCAAAACGAGATATTCATCACCAACTGTTCAAGTTGACGGTGAAATTGTCCTCAAAGACATAGCGGTTTATAATGATGTGGAAACACTCGCCGCCAAGCAAAACTATGATGGGCTTAATGCTATCATTCATGCAGTTACACCAAATCTTTTCCATCACGTGGCCACATGTGAAACCTCTCACGAGGCTTGGAACAGATTAAAAACCGTGTTCGAAGGGAATTCAGCAGAAAAAGAAACAAGACTTCAAAACCTCATGTCTGACTGGGAAAACCTTCGAATGCTTGAGGATGATACCTTTGAAGAATTTAACCGCAAATTGTCTGAGATAGTGAATCCCTGTCACACCTTAGGTAAAGCTATTCCGGAAAGAGACATTGTGTGTAAAATTCCGAGGTCATTACCCTCAAGATACGAGTCAAAGAAACATGCCATCCAGGAAGTACACGGCTTAGATATAACAAGAAGTGACCATGTTGCCAAGCTAAAAATCTTCGATCATGAGCAAAGTAACCCTAAAAACATCGGTTTTAGGGCTACTGGAAAAACAAGGAAACTTGTAAGCGAAGAGTGTACTTCGAACACCGACTCCGCAATCATAGTGGGGATGGATCTGAGGAGGAGATATCTTTGATAACTCGCCAGTTTAGAGATCTTCTAAACAAGAGAGATAAACAATTCATTAAGAAAACCCCGTCATAACCTCCTAAGCCTCATGATAGAGTCCCACCTAAAGAAGGGAACAAAAGGGGAGATGGTAATGATATGCCACAATGCTATAAATGCAAAGGTTTTGGCCACTTGGCTGAGAAATGTCCCAATCTGAGGAAATATACCGGAGGGAAAGCCTTTGTTGCGATACTTGACGATTCATTCGATGTTTACTACTCAGATGAGGAAGAAAGTGAAATAGCTTTCATTGCAGAATGTGTTAACTCTGATAATGCGGGTGACTCCAAATCAGAACTAGAAACATGTCCCATCCCCATGGACACAACTTCTAATGACACATCGTGCAAAGAAGTAATCATCCCTGTAAAACACAAGCAACGTCTTGTTAAATGCAGCTATTGTGCTAAAAATGGACATGATTACAAGCAGTGCCATGTATACAGACGTAAAGTCAAGCATGCTAACAAACTGCAAAAGAAAGCGGCCAGACTCATGAATATTATTCGAATCTTTGAAGCTGCCAATAACAAGGAAGCCAATAAAGATCGAAATCACTCTAACTCCTTAAGGGCAACACAAGGAGCAGAGAAATTCAAGAGAGTCATAACTAAGAATGGCAAACTTAGTTCAGAAAAAGATTCAATACCACACAAAGAGCATAATCATGCTCTACGTTCCTCGCACTAAGTGCTAGAAGAATTGACATCTCATCCACTGCCCCTTGGGATGAGAAGTCATAGCGTGGTCGGGCAACGGTGTTAGAGTCTTTTTCATTTTCTGTATTTGTTTGTAAGTAATTGATAACCCACAATTAAGCACCTTTTCACCGTCACGAGACAAGAAGTGTAATGTCAAGCCAAGCTCCATGGAACTCATGATCACCAGTGGTCAGAATGTTTAAACGAAAGGTTAAGATTGTTACTGGGTATCTCTTAAAGTGAGACACGTCAATGAAAGAACAAAATATACATGTACACGGTTCCCGAACCGTTCCGCTTTCTCATAACGATATTAGGGTAAATCTATATCGTATCTGGCAGTTAAGATGATCCTTATCTCTTCGAAAATTCTTGAAAGAACTATTTATAAAGAAATCATAAGACAATTCTTTTTTCATTCTAAACTTTTCAACATGGTAAAAATCCTTGATATTACTTCTCCAAGCAAGGATCCTAAGTCAACTGACAAGGGTACCATGAAACCAGATGATCCTTTGAAAGCAGCCAAAAGCAAACGAAAGAAACCCTGATTCAAGAAGAAGAAGAAGAAGAAATCGAAATCTGATAAGGATGAAAAGCCTTCTCGGAAGAATTCAAGAAATCAAGATACATCTGGTTAGTAGTTAATTGTATATCTTTTGAATCCATATGTAAATTGGTTTTGTCACTAAAATTGACAAAGGGGGAGATTGTTAGGGCATTGTCCGGTCAAACCCACTAGCGTTGGCATGTAAAGCTGGTTGTCAGTTTTAGGTGTAAAAACACAATTCTTGATTTAGCCTACTAGAGTTTAGATTTCGGAATTGGGATATAGACTAAGTAGTTGAGACCTTGAAGACGAAGACTGTGAAGACAAAGAAGAGATCAATTATTCTTCATCGACAAACGGTTAGTAGGAGTTATGACTTTTATGGAAATTCTTCTATTCTACTTTCTCTATCTTTCGAAATAGTCGGCTACTTTAGTAGTGATATTAATAGCGATTGAGATCGTGTTCTTGTCTACATGACCATGTGTTATGTTGGTGTTTGTTCCCGCAAATACTAAGCTTACAAGAATGCATAAGATAGATTCGATACCATTTGTCCATTGCAATGGTTTGCTTGCAAATCACTTGTTGGATATGGGTGAATCTAAATGAGTACTCTTGAGCAAGAGTCCAGTGGATTACAGCTGAGGACGTCTAACACGTCTAAGTATTGGTCAAGCCCAGAACTTCCAGTGGGTCCAGTTAAACCCTAATCTGAATGGCGGACGGTCCCCGAACCGTACGTGAAACAGAAACTCGGAATTTCTCCTGAGTTCCAAAGTGTCATTTTGTACGCGTACCTACGTGAACCTCAAAATCGATACTTTTGGCTGTGATTCAGATGGACGGTTTGCGAACCTCGTAAGGTAGATCTTGTATCGTAAACCCTAGAAGTTCCCAATACAGATTCACTAACTAGGTTTTATACTAAGCTCGTCATGCGTTTGGAGGTAAAGTTGTTTAGGCTAGATCAATAAGCCCTATTCAACATATCGATTTCCATTAACCTTGACTTTAAGTCTAAATGAAATCACAATCGTATTCTTGTTTAATTACTTGGATACTTTTAGGTGTCTTGTTAGTGGCAGGGTAACGCTAGTCTTCACGAAGGGAAGTGGAGCAACTCCTAGGCCTGTAAAGGACGTCATCTAGGGGAATGGCGTACGTAGGCTACTGCGGGAGCCAAGAGACGTAGGAGCACATTGGTAGCTGAATTGCTTGTAGGGTGAATTCAGTCTCGATATAGTCCAGTCCGAAGTCTGAGAGTAGGCTAGCGTCTGTATACCATTCATACTAAGGGTGTTCACATCTGGACGAGGTCCCGGTGTTTTTCTGCTAGGTTTGCAGTTTCCTCGTTAACAAAATTTTGGTGTCTTGCATTACTTTTCCCTTCCGCGTTATATTGTCTCTGATCTATATAATAGAAGTAATTGCAAGTTTGTTGATTCATAACCTTTGAGTGAATCCATCTCTATTGAGATCTACGAGAACTACGTTCTTGTTAGGGTTCGGTTCTCTGAACTATACTCAGTTTTGTTTGAATATTGATTTGTGAGATCGTTCAAACAACCATAATCAACTAGGTTCACGAAAACTAAAAGTTGGTGGTGTATCTCGGTATCCCCGATTTTTCAGTTGGTATCACAGCCGGCAAACACCTTGCAAAGGACGTAACTGTCTGTATTTGACGCTTTCGTGAACTATGAACACAAATTATTCTGGTAATGTGAACGTTCCACCAGTCTTTGATGGCACAAACTATCTATGGTGGAAATCCGCCATGCGCTCTTTTCTTCAATCACAAGACTATCAGTGTTGGGTCTTTGTGCAAGATGGGTTTACCATACCCACTATCAAAATCGGTAATGTTGAAAAGGATAAAACTCCCTCACAATATTCTGATAATGAAAGGAAAGAAGTTAAGACAGATTCAGATGCGCTTAATGTGATTGTGGGGGCATAATTCGGACGAGCCACGTGTCATCATCCTAGAAGAAGAGCAAGACATCACCTTATGAACGCGAAGCGAGTCGAAGACTAAGACTACGAACCATGGACCACCACCCGAAGATGTCGCCTCGATCCACCAATCCCTCCGAAGTAGCTACCCAGCTCGAGACCCAAGCTCCCCTCGAAGAATATACCAAGCCCGAAGAAGAAGTCTTTCGAAGAGATAAACCGACATACGAGAGCC
>JAJJMA010042135.1:73222-84797 GCA_023529015.1 Papaver nudicaule
CTACGACTGATCCCCAAGGTGATATACCTCTACAGCCAGTCAAGGAGAAGAAGAGCAAGATTTATCAAGCTCCACACGCTCGTCCAGGTAACAACAAGCATCCCACTCCTTTTGTTACCAAAAGTTGCCTTTATTGTGGTGGTAAAGGTCACTTGGCTAGAAGCTGCAGATTCCGTAAAAGGAATGAGAAAGCCAACGGCTCAATTATTCCTGTTGTTTTGGAGATTCACGTCAAACCTAACAACAACGGAGCATCTTCTAATGATCCAGGTTGTGAACGTCCAACCTTTAGGCATAAGAAACAGAATTATGACAAGCCAAGTTTTGCCTATAAACGCTCAACAAAGTCCTCTCGTAATCGTCATAATTACAGAAAGGAAAACAACTTTGTACAAGCGAAGACTAGATCTGATGTACCCAATTGGAGATCAACTAACCTGCAAAAGGATAGTCAATCCAATTCTCTCTCAAGTAACCTTGATGAGAAAGATGGGAAGAAAGATCAAGTTGCTCCTAAGACCACTCAAAAGTGGACACCAAAGAATTTTGGTAGAGCAACAAATGCCAAAGGGAATGATCACCCTATTGAGGCTACCCTAAGAGAATACATGAAAGATAGTGCAGTATTTAACCAACAAATATTTGATATGGTTAAATTACATCATGAAATGCTTGGGTTACGGAAGAAAAACAGGAAAAAGGGTAAGGCAAAGGAATCTAAGCCTAAGACTACTTCTGGTGAAAAATCCAATGATGTAGTAGTTCCTGTTTTGACTACCGAAAGTGAACAAGAAATTGTTCACTCTAACACAACTTGATTGTGTTTGTGCTACCTCACCATGTAGTGCCCTTTCATTGATACGGTGAGGTAAAGCACAAGAATAGGGCACAGACCCGGTTGGAGATTACATAAAGGTATGTTAACATTGATCAAGTTAATATTCATTTGTTTTAAGGTTGTCAAATTCTTGAATATGAATATGTGTCTTTCATGTTTCTCTAACTCAACTTGGTTTTAAGAGTTCTTAAATATACAAGTTGCAAACAAAGTCTATGACTTTTGTTTTGAACAAAGAATGAATCTATGGAGTTATACTCTATTTTGAGTATGTTGGATTATAGCTGAGGGCGTATCACACGTCTTAGTACTGGCTAAACCCAGAACTTCCAGCAAAAAATCTAGGTTTGACAAAATCTGACGGCAGGCGGTTCCCGAACCGTCCGCAGTACCAGACCAGAAATTCTCCTGTGTCTTATTTGTTCACGTACCAGTACGTGAACCTGACGCGGAGATTTCCCTGGTAAGTCGGATTTAGTGGATATTCTTTTAGAATTTCACTCAAGTTAAACTTTGAGACTCCTGGAACTCATAAATACGTGGATTCGTAGAAGAGAATATCTTATGCAATCCAACGTGATCTTTGTTCCAAGGAAAACTTTATTCACACTTATTGGTGAAACTCCATGTGAAAAAGTTAAGCCTTTACTCTAAGATTAAATCAATCCTTGTTAACACAAGTTGTGTATCTTAGAGGGCAATACGTGATCTTCCTGATCATGCTGTGTGTATTGCCAACATGATTTTATTCATTGCTATTCAAGTGATGATTATCACAAAGTCATGGATATCACAAAGGTTTTATTACCTTCTTGTGTTAAGAAGAGAAAACTTTTTGTGATCATACTCTTATGTCTTAGAAAATGGCTAAGGAAAAGAGATTATTAACAAGACAAACACTGGATAACATTCAATTGTTCTTGTCCAAGTTAGTCTTTGTTAGTTGTTCTATTGAATAACACCACATGGGGGAGAGTTCTTTTTGAACTTGCGCTTAATAACAAATCTTTTTGGGGAGCGTGGATGTGGAATATTAGGAGAAAGTGTATCTTTATTTCTCCATAAGGTGAGAACTCAGGTATCTAGTTGTTCAGATTACCTAAGTATACCATCTTTTAAGCTTGATATGCGAGTACTTAGCTTCACCTGTTCTTATAGGTGGATGAAACCCTAGTTTCCATCTACTTTGTCATATTTTTGTGACAAATAGGGGGAGAATACATATGGTTCTTACTTCTTTTTGGTTGCATTCTCATGCATAACCATAGGGGGAGAACATATCATATGCTTACTTGTTGTGCTTTTCATAAAGTATCAAGTAAGGGGGAGTAATTATAAGCTGAGAAAGCTTCGTATCAAGAATGAGTAGAATCACTTTAGAAGTTCTGATACACCAACTTCAAAGTTTGCTCAGATTCTTACTCAGACGCACAAACAACATGTGGGATGAGCATACCAAACCCACGTAAGCCTAAGCATACCTTTATGGTTGTTTGAGCTGGATATGTTGTGACTGCTGACTACGGATTCATCAACAGGAGTTTAATGAACACATCAAGACTCAAAGGAGAAGTTGAAGAATTCAAGAAATCAAGAACTACATTTGGTTAGTACTTCATTGTATATTATTTGAATCCATATGTAAATTGATTTTGTCACTAAAATTGACAAAGGGGGAGATTGTTAGGGCATTGTCCGGTCAAACCCACTAGCGTTGGTATGTCAAGCTAGTTGTCAGTTTTAGGTGTCAAAATTCAATTCTTGATTTAGCCTACTAGAGTTTAGATTTCGGAAATGGGATATAGACAGAGTAGTAGAGACCTTGAAGACGAAGACTGTGAAGACAAAGAAGACATCAATTATTCTTCATCGATAAAAGGTTAGTAGGAGTTATGACTTTATGGATATTCTTCTATTTCTACTTTATCTATTCTTTCGAAATATAGTCGACTACTTTAGTAGTAATGTAGCGATTGAGATCGTGTTCTTGTGTAACATGGCTTTATGTCATGACCAGTGTTTGATCCCACGAATACTGTGAATCAAGAACATATGAGATAGATTCGACGCCATGTGTCCATTACAATGGTTTGCTTGCAAACTGTTATGTTGGATATGGATGAATCTAAGGAGTACTCTTGAGCAAAGAGCCTGTGGATCACAGCTGAGGACATTCTCATGTCTAAGTTCTGGCTCAGCCCAGTCCTTCCAGCGGATTCTGAATTTGACCTAATTTGACCGCGGACGGTACCCGAACCGGTTTGCGTACCTGGAGCTGTAAAACTTCTGTGTTCCATTTGTTCACGTACCAGTACGTGAACCTGACACGGAAGAGTTCCTGGTAAGTCAAATTACGTGTTATTCTTTTAGAATTTCACTCTGAGTCAAATTCCAACTCCTTTATCTCTTAGATGGACTTGTGTGAAACATAAATACCTTTTGTGTTCCATCTAACGATCCTCAATGAGTCAATAAGATTAGATTATCTCTGGTCTGTTGGATTCCTATCTTGAAGTGTTTTTGAGCCAACAAAACACTTGGCAGATAAATCTAAAAAGGAATTTCAATTGAGATTAATCTGTATTACTTGGTTGGCAAGTTTAGGGTTTCCTTAACTTGTGGGACAAGTAATTGATTGCTTAATTCCAAAGCAACCTATCTTATTGAGTGCTATAAATAGAGGTGTCTAAGGACAAATACCGCAAGCATCAAGCATACGTGAAGGTCCTCAGGGAAGGTAGCGTAAACTCTTTTTCACTTCGGTGAAAGCTTGTTGTGGTATAGTCATCCTCTATAGGTTGCAGCTCCTCTGGGAACTCCCTACGACTATCAAGACTTCCTTTGAGAGTTGGGAAGCACAGGTAGATTGATCCTTCAGCGGTTGATCAGAATCACCTGTAACCTTAGTAACCTATCTTAGTTCTTGTCTATTCCAAAGTCCGTCTCTTCTGCTATACGGCTATTCAAGAACTAGTTAAGTTACGTAAAGGTTTGAAAGGTAGCAACGCACGGCTGCACTCGGTGTTGTAAGACCTAGTTGGCTCCAGTTATACAAGTTCCTTAAGTGGTTCTTCATCTATAACTGAGGTAGATACAAATTGAGCATCGCTGAGAAAGTGTGTCAGCCTCGATTTGTTAAGTAGATTTCCGTATGACCTGGATTTGACAATCCGAAGGAAGTCATCTTATTTATGGTAAACTGATAGAGGACAGTTACACCATAAGTCAACAGTTTTGGTTTAAAACCCAGTATTGCTGACAAAAGCCTTTGGCATCGGTCAAAGCAACTCCTAGGCCTGTAAAGGACGTCAGCTAGGGGAATCAAGTGCGTGACGATCTGTGGGGGATCCAGAGACGTAAGGAAGGCGACAGTAGCCAATTCGCTTGGAGGGCTTGAGTTGGTCTCTGCTACATCCCAGACCGAAGTCTTATAGTAGGCTAGAGTTTGTAGTCAGTTTGTACTGGGCGGTGTTCAAAACTGGACGAGGTCCGAGGTTTTTCTGCAAGGCAGTTTCCTCGTTAAAAACGTTTGGTGTCTTGTGTGCTTTTCCCTTTCCGCATTATAACTCTGATTTATAATAAAAGCACCAAGTAGTACGTTATTACCTAACTGTCGAGATTACTCCAGTTAGAGGTTTGGATATTGATTTTTGAGATCGTCCAAACTCTTTACCATAAGACTCACGAGCCAAAACGAAAAGTTGGTAGTATTTCGGTACCCCTTCTTTTTCAGGTTATAGTAAGAATAAGATAATGTGGTTAGGTACTTGTAGACAGTCATTCAAAAGACAAAGTATCGCCATTATGTTTACAGTTTAGATGATGATGTTGTAGCAGTCAAATTTTTTGATAGGTTAATAAATTATGGCTGATAGTAACTACTTTGATGCTATGGAATTGTTGATTTTCTTGCAGATTGGTGAGTCAGTGTGTTGCTAACTGGTGGAGGCTCAACCTTGAGACCATAATGCACCAGTACTGCCCTGCTCATATAACAAAACCCAAGGTTAGGGTGTTCTCTAGTATCTAAAATTTTACTAAGTGTAAGAGCAAGAAAACTAGAGTAAGAAATTTTTGTAAGTGTATGGAATATTGATTTTGGCCAAGTGTCAGAATTTTTTGAAATGTCTATGAATATCTTTGAATGAATGAACTATCTATGAATGAATGAATCTGTGAATGCATGAATGGTTGTATAGTTGGAGAACTGTGTACTTGGGGGAAATATGAAATTGGTGTATGACCAGAACTGACCAGGTCAAAGTCTAACTGAGCTGTTTTGACCAGGTCAAAGTCAAGCTTGGTCTTCTTTGACCTGGTAATTTTTTTTTACTGGTAAAAATTTAGTAACGGCAATGGGTCGTTGCTGGTCAAAATATTCAAAACGGTCTGTCTGCCGTTGCTGATGAAAATAAGGAACGGAAAGCAGGCCGTTGCGGGCAGAATTAAGCAACGGAAGACTGGTCGTTGCGGGCAAAAATCAGCAACGACTTTAGAATCCGTTGCTAGATCCGTTGCTAACCCAGAGACGCAACGGCAGCATTACCGTTGCTAAAATTCGTCACATAGTGAATAGCAACGGCCAGCCACCGTTTCTAACACTTTTAGCAACAGATAGACACCGTTGCTACGGCCAAAATTGGTGTAGTGAATTCTAAAATATTTAAATAAATATAAATGATGATTATCTTATTTTTAAAGAAAAATAGTCAAAAAATTGAATAGGGAATATCGATAATCAACTAATTAAAATTAGGTGGATCCACAACTTCTGCTTTTACTGCTTTTAAAAGATTCTCAGAAGTAGCTTTTAAAAGCAGGCCTAAATGGAAGTTACTATTTTGGACAATATTTCAACTAATTTGATGATTTGTTCCTTCGACTCATGTTTCTCTACTTCATTAGGGGACAGTGGTGGTGTTCAGGAAATTGTTGCATTTATGGTTATTTTTGTGTTTCCTAATGTTAGTTTCCCGTACTTCGCTTTTGTACGTTGCTGACGGTCTAGGTGTAGTTGTTATGTAAGGTATCACTGTCATGCTGCATCATTGTGCAAATTCTAATTTTAATCCTTAAAAAATCCTTGCACCCGGATGTTGGAAGACTTCCATTTCTCTCTTGTTGTGTAACTGTTACTCACTAACATAGCAAGCATGTTAAGAAATCGATGAAGGCTTATGGACGGAGGCTTCACGACATTTTGTTAAAAGAAAAAAATTATGTCTTCTCTCTCAGCTGAATGCCATAGCTAAATACTTATCTTTCCCTTTCTAAACCTTCATCATTCAGTTTTCAGCCAGCGTAAAATTCCACAGCCAAGTCATAATTTTTACATTTTTTCACATCACCACTAAACAACTTTGGAATGTTACTGTCTAAACATAATTTCATGTTAGATATCTCTTTAATTCTAAAGTTCGATAGATAATTATTTAATACGTGCAAGAATAAACCGATAGACAAAGCCAAGAATAAGCTATTTAATTGATGTAAAAATGAGTTCCAGATGAGGGTCACCAAGATAACAAAAATCTCAATCTTTGTTAGTGTTAATGTATATTCACCAATGTGTGTGGTTGTTGTTTTCCTTTGTTTGATCACTACCCATTTTAAAGGGCATGGTCTGCATACTGAGTGAAGGGGGTTAAGGCTATTGAGGTCAGGGACAACTATTGACATTGTATTAGTAAATGGGGTGCTTCATGAAGGACATCAGATTGTAGTTTTTGGTATGTAGGTTTGTGTATCAGTACCTATATGTATGTTATAAGATTTAACCTAGCTCCAACAGGGACAATAAGTTCCTTTCGACAAGAATATTGTATGTACCTTCTTAGAGCTGCAGAGATTAGGTTTACTCTTCTCTGAGACATCTGATATAAGTATTTTTCACAATGAAACTTCTGATAGTTGAGTTATTCAATAGTATTTGGCAAAAAAATTGACACGTTATGTTATATGATTTGAGCTAGGTAATACCATGGAAGCATGTTAAATGAGCCCATTATGTTAGAGCATTGCTCGGTTGAATGCACTGATGTTGCTATCTCAAGTTAGTTGTCAAGTTTAGATGAGAAAAACACAATCCTTGATAAGTTTACTCTACAACTCGGACTAGGATAGCTTTAGGTAATCAAGACGAAGATCATTGAAGACGAAGACCGGAGCTTACTACTTGATAAATCATAACGTCCTCGCTAAAGGTTAGAAAGGTTTTTCCTTTCCATATTTCGTACTTACCGTTCTATGATATCAACAGTCTATGATGTTGTTTATAAAGATCCGAAGGTATTCTAGGATTCTTCGCCTTTGCATTTGTCACAACCGTGATAATATGTATAGGTAGAGTAAGTTGAATTGTCTCGTGAAATAACCTCAACGGTGAACACGTTCATGAGCGCGTTCATATGTTGCATAAGGCATTCCTGAGAACGAGTGATTCTGTATGAAAGCGTACATAGGAGTTCAAGGTTTCTCCTGAACTCCAATTGACAGCTCTGTGAACGCGTTCATGAACGCTTACACATAAGTCATGGAAAACTTCCAACATTCGTTATATGAAGTTTTCGGTTCTGGAATGATCAGTTCTTGGACTTGTCATTACTTAACCCATGGAATTCAACTACTTAATCCACGCAATGATCAAACATGTTTTGGACCAGAAGTTGCGAACCTTCAATCAAGGTTGAGACTTCTTTAACAATTGGCCTAATCCAAAGTTAGAAGAAGATTGAGAATGGGTATTCAAGCTATGGACTTTTTAGACCCGGAACTTGCTTGAGCTCTACTCAAGGTTGCTTAACTTTTAAGCAAAGCCTCCCTTGGTGATCACTATAAATAGATGACCTTCTGCAAGATACAATTCCAATCCTCTACACATCTGTGTATCCTTGCATAAAGGTTGGTCGTCATCTCGAAGTCCTTTTGGAATACGACTATTGAAATACTTCACTTGAGGATCGTGAAGCACAGGTTGGAGGTCAAATTCATGATCCTGTATCTTGGGCCGATTGAATTCTTTCAATCTTGTCACCACCAAGATTTGATAGAAACTTCGTAAGGTAGATCTTGTATCATAAACCCTAGAAGTTCCGTAACGCAAATTCACGAACTAGGTTTCATACTAATTTCGTCAAGCGTTAGGAGGTAAAACTGTTTAGGCTAGATCAATAAGCCCTACTCAATAAATCAAATTTCCATTAACCTTGACTTTAAGTCTAAAGGAAATTACAATCGTATTATCGTTTAATTACTTCGATACTTTTAGGCGTCCTGTTAGAGGCAGGGTAGCGCTAGTCTTCACGAAGGGAAGTGGAGTAACTCCTAGGCCTGTAAAGGACATCAGCTAGGGGAATCAAGTACGTAGGTTTCTACGGGAGCCAAGAGACGAAGGAGCACATTTGTAGTTGAATTGCCTGTAGGGTTAATTCAGTCTCGATACATTCCAGTCCGAAGTCTGAGAGTAGGCTAGCGTTTGTACTCCGTTAATTTTGAGGGTGTTCACATCTGGACGAGGTCCCAGGGTTTTTCTGCTGGTTTGCAGTTTACTCGTCAACAAAATTCTGGTGTCTTGCATTACTTTTCCCTTCCGCATTATATTGTCTCTGATCTATATAATTGAAGTAATTGCAAGTTTGTTGATTCATAACCTTTGAGTGAATCCATCTCTATTGAGATCTACGAGAACTACGTTCTTGTTAGGGTTCGGTTCTCTGAACTATACGCAGGTTGTTGTTTGAATATTGATTTGTGAGATCGTTCAAACAACCATAATCAACTAGGTTCACGAATTCAAAAGTTGGTGGTATATCTCGGTATCCCCTCCTTTCCACATTCCATATAATATTTTTTTGAAAAGGAAGAATTTCTTTGTAGAAGAAAATACGCTCTTCAAAAAGGAAAAATTTATTGTTGAAGAAAATACAAAAGTTATAATATATACAATGAGAAGTAAAAACATAAAAAAAATAAGATTACAAAAAAATAGTCTCAATCAAAAACGGACAAAGAAAAATCTAAATGTAATGGGCAACCCACGATGATGGACAAAAACCCAATAGTGTAGCACAACAGGTTCCCAAAATGCCTACATGTAGCAGTTGTTGAAAGTATATTTTCTCAACCGGATGTCTACATATTAGCAGTTTATTTTCAACTTAACTTAACATGAGCGGAGGCACAACAATATACAATGGTGGCTAGAGGTACATGAGATAAATGAGTATATGATGATGGCTTAGTTAAGAGAGCAGAAGGCATTGGAGAGTTATATGAGGTAAAAAAAACATATGAAAGTGGCTTAATTAAGGACGGTGTGGAGGCACAACAATATATACAATGTGGTCGGAGGCACAACAGATACATGAATATATGATGCTAGCTTGGTTATGGGAGGATGAATCATTAGAGTGTAAGAGAGTGGTATTACCGCGGGAATGGGAGGTAATGGAGTCTATATATGATGGTGTCTTGGTTACGGGAGTAGGAGGCATTTGAATGTAACTTAGTGGTATTGCCACGGGGCTGGAGGTACTGGAGTATATGTTGGTGGCTGGCTTAGCCAAAGAAATCGACTCCTGATAATAAAAGATTCACTTCACAAAGATTCCAAGATGTGCTTATCCGCGTGGAACGTAAAGGACACAAATTTTAGAAGAATGTTGATCAGCTTTGACTTAATTATTATGGATGAGGAGGTAAAAAACATTTTGTGCATTTTGAAATCAATGACTTCGTGGAAAACTCTATGTTGTTATCCCTCCACTGAATTAGTGTTTGCTAAGTTCTGATGTTTTAATGTGGAAAAAGTGCACTTAGATATCAGTATGGCCGTTAATTAATAAATAAACAAAGAGATGCTAATTGACAAACAAAGGGAGAAAAAACAGGTATGTAGTACAGCCAAAATTCTAGTAAAATAAAAATAGGGATACCTTGAAGTAAACCCAGAAATCAACAAAAATAGCACATTTTCAAAGAGTTCTTCCAAAAATATACCTTCTAAAATTTAATACATAAAACTACCCTTTGATGACTACTATAGACCTTGACCCCTATTATTTTTACAGAAATGCCATCAGGGTCTACACTATGGATTCAAAGGTGTAGACTATAGGGTTGATGGTGCAAACCTTGGTATTGAGGTGTAGACCATTCTGATCCTACATGGCGCTTAATATGCACGGTCTAGACTCTAATATTGGCGGTCTAGACCATTCTAAATCTACATGGCGCCTATGTGGTGACCCTTAATTTAGGGTCTACACCTTCGGAAGTAAATGTCTACACCTTTGAAATTCCAAAAATAGCATTTTTTATAAAGTCTAGACTATGATAAACACAAGGTCTACACTTTGGCAATTCCAAAAATAAACTTTTCGTAGGGTCTAGACTTCGGATACAAAGGTGTAGACCCTATTCGTCGTGATCAATCTTGGTTGACCACAAAAAATTGTACCGAGGGTGTAGACTTTAAGGGGTAAAATCGGTATACATTGGTATTTTTTTGTATTAATTTTTAGAGTGTTATTTTTGGAAGACACCCCCCAATTTTAGGTTTTTTGTGCAATTCGGCGAAGTAAACTCTAGAAAACCTATCTATATAATTTTCACGATGGATAAACAATCCCAATTCAGTTAGTATTGATAACTAATTAATTTAAATATTAATTTAAATATTAAATTAGTGATAATAATTTCAGTTTTTTTGGATAAAATAAAAGAGAGTTTTAAAAAAAAAATAAGGGAAGAAGAAGGAAAAAGAAGAACCTACTTACGCCTAGGAAATTGCCCATGAATAAAGTCGTAACTATAGTTAGTAGCCTCCCAGAAACCAAGTGGCTACTTAATAGACGGTGCGATTACCAAGTAACTGAACTGGACGGTTACTGAGTAACGGATAGGTAAGATATGTCTACACAGATGCACAAATTTGTTCATTCATGTAGACATCAACTTTTTCTATCACCACACTGTGGTGTTTTCCCCACATTTTTCCTTTCTGGCAACATAGTACTTGATCTAAGAGTATGATGGTAAAATTTTCATCTAAAGGGCGACTTAGATATTTACCACCCATTAGACATTCCTAACTGTCACACCCCTAGCACACCCAGAATTTTTAATAGGATTACAACAACAACAATAATGGCTTTATGTCGATTAACGCTCACTGCTCAGCATTATACACTTCTAATTCAAGTGCAACACCAGCTCTTTTGCCTGGCTAATTTGGGGGCGAGCCCAAATTTAATAGGGGCGAGCACTACTTCAAATATCTCATCCTAGTTTATAAGGGGTGTTAAAACTTTGTGCAAATACTAAAAAGTCCCTACACTAATCTTACTACTAATTTAACTACATAACTAATCAAAAAACACTCAAAAAAAATCATTATCAACAAACACTCTTCTTCTCTCTACTTCATTTCTTCATCTCTAAAATCCAAAAAAATTAAACTTTAACAACTTCAAAATTCGGAACACTAATTTTACTAGTAATCTTACTACAAAACTAATAAAAAACACTCAAACAAAAACCATCTTCTCTATATCATTAACAACAAACAATCTTCTTCTCTCTATTTCATTTCTTCATCTCTAAAATCCAAATTAAACTTTAACAACTTCAAAATTCGGATTTTGAAACTTGGTTTGTTGATTAACTTACAATACAAAGATGGTTGGTCAAACATAATCGAACGATACTCCATTGAGGAGCTTAGTTCACTAAAAACAC
>JAJJMA010042144.1:2602-78505 GCA_023529015.1 Papaver nudicaule
TGCTCTGGGACTTCGGTCCTTTGGTACGGTCCGAATCTCTTTTCGCCTGAGTCTTCACTCGTCGTGTTTGGTCCCGTTCCTCTTCGGCCTGGACCGAGGCTTCGCTGGTGGTTCCTCTGGTGCAGTTCTGCTTCTTGGATTTACGACACGTGTCCCGAGGGGTTTTACCCTCCACAAGGAGAGAGACACGAGAAACGACCACGATTTTCTAGTTGCCATCATCCAGCAAAACGCTCCGCAGTAAACATCCTAAGTCGGAAATAGAAGAAGAAGGAAACTAGGGAATATGGCCTACTTTTCAGCTGTAACTAGGTAATCTGCATCGACAATCCAGTGTTCGGTAATCTGCCCCAGCATCCTACTTTCCAATTCATCGGAGTTAAAAAAATCAATTTATCACACTTTTGGACTACACATGCGACAACAAAGATAGATATGCCTACACATGAAAAAATCAACGCCGGCCCGGCAGTCGAAGCCGATTGCCGACAATCCTCGATGCGCGACACATGTGGCCTATTCTGTTCGACTAGGTCAACTCGATTTGACCTGGTTCATCTGGTTCGGTTCAGTCAAACCGGCCCAATAAGGTCTGGCTGGTCCGACCCGGTCCGGCTAGTCTGAACCGGTCGGTCCGACGCGGCTCTGTCCGACCTGACTTTTTGAGTTCTTGGGCTTCTTGTGGTCCTTTTGCTGGTGATCATTCAATCCATTTGCGCAATCCTATACTTGTGGATCCATAAGAAAGTTTTGGAACATTAGGGAGACACTTGCCAACCAAAAAACCGCCTTCTAGAAGAAGATTCTGGAATACTCCGGAAGACTTGTAGGTCAAGTTAACACGGGTAATCCTTATCTCGAAATTAGGGTTTGGTCTACCGATCCATCTGGTTCGGTTCAGTCAAACCGGCCCGACCCAGTCCGACTGGTCTTAACCGGTCCGCCCGACCCGGCCCTCTTTGGCCTGAATTTTTTGAGTTCTTCTTTTGGGCTTTTCCTGGTCCTTTTGCAGGAAATCCTCCAGTCCATTTGCGTAATCCTATACTTGTGGATCCATAAGAAAATTTGGGAACATTCTGGAGACACTTACCAACCAAGAAACCGCCTTCTAGAAGAAGATACTAGAATATTCCGGTGGACAAGTAGGTCAAGTTAACACGGGTAATTAATCCTTATCTCGAAATTAGGGTTTGGCCTACGGATCAACAATATAAATAGAGGGATCCTAAATACCAAGAGGTACGTAGTATTTCTCACATACTTTCATCTGTGAAACACCTACTGACTTAAGCATCATAAGGTTTTCTGCAGGTACTCCCGACTCAATCTTGTATGTGCGAAGATCGAATTTATAAACCAAAATCCAATTTTACAATTACGTTCCCGCATTCAATAACAACGATTATTGTGTTTATATTGGAATTTATTCCCATACAAACAAAAATTTAATTTGAAAACCGTTATCAAATCTCTACTCAAACGATCAAACATCAACCATAAAAACCCGCAACGAATTAGTCTAATCAATCAAACACTACTGGTATTTTTTTTGTTTATTTTCGTAAATTCTTTTTGTTTCTAGTTAACATTAAATACCCTCATGCCCGTGCCCAATGTTGATCTTATGGAGAAAGTTGTTTTGATTTTTTGGCACGTATATTGAACTGGGTCATTTCTATGTTTTTGTACAACCCACCGTCTAAACTAATTCTACTAATGGGCCTTAGATTAAATTGTTTCCGGGTTCTGGCCCTTGTTAGCGAATCTCCCATATTATACTGCAAAGTGCAAACCCTAATCTAACGATTCTAATTAAATTTTGGTACGTAACGATACCCAGTAACTCCACATTTCACGTAGTGGAGATCATGGAGTAATGGGGAATGAAATTTTCCATTATAAATAGAGTAACGATTGCTTCATTTAGGAAACTTAATATTTTTGATTGAAAATTTTCATAATCATTTTGCTGTCATTTTTCATTCTTGATTGAATATAAATTAGAGAAACTAGGTTTTCTTCTTGTCATCTCATTTCACTCTTCACATCGATTTTTTCTAGTATGTATTCACTCGAAAGAAGAACCAGTTCTAGAACAAGAACCCAGAGAAAAACAATATATGATGAAGCCATTTCTCTAGATAAGAAGAAGAGAAAGAGAAAAGTTACCACATCATCTGGTTCTTCTAACGACAGAAAGAGAAGTACTACAACCAAAAGTGCTACTGCAACAAATGGTGGTGAAGAAGATTATTTTGGAGAGGAAGATTTTACTGGTCCTGAGTATAAACTGGACATCAGTAATAAAAACGAGAAAGAAAAAGTAAAGGAAACTTTGAGACTCTACAACGCATATTATCTACGAATTGCTCAGGTAATAATCACTCTTAAGCACTTGTATACTCTTTGATCTTTGTGTTTTTTACATTTTTGATGTGCTTTAATAATATTGTATGATCTATGAATGGACAGTTGGAAGAGAAACGCTGCGGAAGAGCACCCAAGGATGCTCCTAATTCTAAAGGCTCTAAATCTCAGCAGAAGGTATATTTCTTCACTTCTAGTCTCTTTTAGGTTGAACCAGTGATGTGTTTATCGTTTTGTCTGCGTTGTTTGTCTTTTAATGGGTCACTACATGAATGAAAATACAATATATCATAGTGTAGTTTAGTTAGGGAAACTAGGCATAGTGTGTGCTGTATTTATGTTTTATGTTGCTGGTTGTAAGTGCTGGTGACACACGAGTATGGTTAGATGCGGCAATTTTGTTCACGAACTCGTGTAGATGTGTTTACTCAGTTATTGTTTGTAGCTTTCTTGTTTTAATATGCTTACTGACGCTGCAAAAAATATTCAGAAAGGGAATGGTGGGGAGAGTTCTGCAGCTGCTTCTGGGAAAACTGTCATGCGAGCTGACCTAAAGACTTCTAAAATGGTAAGCTGTGATTGAAATGCTTTATGTTTGTTCATTTGCTTAGTCAGAATACTAGTTTCTTTCGTAACTTTTTTCACTTCAATTCTTTTACAGATGAAGCTGAAGAACACCTTTTTGCACCCACAAAATCTAATTGGTGCTCTTCCAGGTTGGTTGGTGTAACTGGTTTTGCTTTATGCGTTTTCATCATGTCATGGGACTGCCTGCACCATTCCACATCACAAAAAAGGTCTTTCGGGTTTCTGTATATTGATTTGTATATAATAGGGTCTGTGCGTTTGTTTCACTGTTCAGGTATTGACGTTGGTGATCATTTCCTAACGCGATGTGAAATGGTTGTACTTGGATTACATGACCACTGGATGAACGGAATCGGATACATTTCAAAATCCTACAAAGAAAAGGTATACCAAGAGTTGCGCTGTTATGAATCTTTGACATGATGTCACCTCATCATGTTTCTTACATAGTTTGCTTTATGTTGTCTCCATAACTTTTCGTATTGTTTCCTACATTGTCAATAACTCATCAGATATCTTTCTATATGTCTTCCAGGTCGAGGAAAGGTACAGAAACTGCAGATTTCCGCTCGCAGTATCCATCGTTATATCTGGGAAGTATGAAGATAATATGGATAACGGAGATGACATACATTATACTGGTCAAGGTGGAAATAATACCAAGGGTGATTGTCGACAAAATCGTCCCCAAGAGATGCAGCGTGGGAATTTGGCGCTTCAGGTGCATTGATTTAAAAGTTGTGCTATATTTTTTTTTTGTCCTTCTACCTAGTTTCATCTTGACTTCCCATTTGCAGAACAATATTGGCCAAGATGTCCCTGTGAGAGTTATTCGTGGGCATCAATCGAAATCAAGCGACGGGAAACCTGGGAGGACTTATACATATGATGGGTTGTACAAGGTCTGTATATATAGAAGTCGATTAAAGCGCTTATTGATGCTTGGTTTCCCTCATTTTCTATTTCAATATGTGTAGGTGATTGGTTCCTGGCCGGAGAAAGGTGCTTCCGGCTTCACTGTATACAAGTTTCACCTTAAACGAATCCAAGGCCAGACGCCATTGACAACCAAACAGGTCTGGTATTTGATTTCTACTCCCTCCGTTTCAATTATATAGGCGGAGGGACCAAATCTCTTAGATTAAGAAGACATTTTTAAAGTTATAAATTTTCATGTTTTTTCTTGTTTTGCCCCTTGTCTTATTCCCTTCACAAGTACCTATGTATTATTAATAAGGGTAAAAGTAGTAAAAAACTATCTTGATATTTGTACTTCGCCTATAATTTGAAACATGAAAAAGTCCATTTTCCGCCTATATAAAAGAAACGGAGGGAGTATTAAAAAAAAAAGAGTTTGTTGAGATTTCTTGGAATCATTTTACTGATTCGGTTCGCTTAAATTGTACATTGATAGGTCACTTATTGCAGAGGGCATGTTCCCAAAGGTATTTCGGAATTGCCAAGGTATGAAGTCTGCAGGCCAAGCTATTATCCTTTATCAAAAGCATATCTTTCAAGTATACCTGATCTAAGCATATTGTCATAGGTTGGTGTGCGAAGACATAAGTGAAGGACAGGAAGCCATTCCAATCCCAGTGACCAATTTCATTGATCTGGAAAAACCCACAGGCAAGATCAGAAACCATATTACTTGGCTGCTACATGTGTACAGTTCGCTTTCTGTATTAATAGATAATCGCAGTTTATAAGTTCTGAAAAATGCATGCAGGTTTCAAATACAGCAAGTCTATGGTACTTGCGGAGAATGTGAAGCTCCCTGTAAGAACCTCCGGATGCACATGTAAAGGGAAATGTACTGATTA
Source organism: Papaver nudicaule (assembly GCA_023529015.1). Taxonomy (NCBI): domain Eukaryota; kingdom Viridiplantae; phylum Streptophyta; class Magnoliopsida; order Ranunculales; family Papaveraceae; genus Papaver; species Papaver nudicaule. The sequence goes on from JAJJMA010042144.1 coordinate 7,381, forward strand.
CGATGCTTGTGCTTGTGGAAAACTCAATGGAAATGATTTTCCATATGTTAGCAGTAACGGGGGAAGGTCTGGCTTTACCTGATCTCCGTATAATATGATTTTCTTTGTGTGTGCATTATGGTTTGATTAAATGATTATTTTCTTACCTTCAATTTTGCAGACTTGTCAATGCAAAGTCAGTAGTTTATGAATGTGGCCCGTTGTGTGGTTGTGGTTCTGATAGTGCAAACAAATCATCACAGCGGGGGATCAAGTACCAACTTGAGGTTGCGTATCTGATTCCATACTGTTTATTTTGCTGATAACATTTGCATTAATAATAACTCAGCTGTATTATACAACTTTGTATCTTGAAAGGTTTTCCGTACACCAGCGAAAGGATGGGGGGTAAAAACTCAGGACTTTATTCCAGCTGGAGCACCTGTTTGTGAATATACCGGAGTGCTGATGAGGGCCAAGGACATAAAGAAGACTGACGATGCTGATTATATGTTCCTAATTGATGCCTTGCAGACCATGTATGGTGTTGGCGGAAGAGAGGTACCATCTGTTTCAGTTATTCAATTCAGCCTCTCTTTGCTTGGAAGGAAATTCTGGAGCTGCTTGGCTAACTAGTTCAATGGATTGTCTGCTTTTCTCTTTGCTAGAAACGCATAGGAGATGCTGATACACCTTCCTATCCTCATACCGAAACCGATGAAGAGAAATCAGAAAGTAGTGACTCTGATGAAGAGAAGCTGGAAAGTAGTGATTCTGATGAAGAGAAGCTGGAAAGCAGTGATTCTGATGAAGAGAAGCCGGATAGTGATTCTGATGATCAAAAGAAATTAAAAATAAAGGCGCCTGAGTTTTGTATCGATGCATGCAAAATTGGAAATGTGGCAAGATTTATCAATCACAGCTGCAACGGAAATCTGTATGTCCAGAGCGTGTTGAGCTCCCATGAGGACGTCAAACTTGCTCGAGTCATGCTATATGCTTCAAAAAACATACCACCGATGAAGGTTAGCCTCTCCAGCCTTATTTCGTTTCTTCGGTAGAGAGGAGAAAACTAGAATAATTAATGGGTCTTGTTGTTGCAAACAGGAACTTACTTATGACTATGGCTATCCGCTAAATGGTGTGTTGGATGCGGATGGAAATATTAGAGTGATCAAATGCCACTGCGGTGCAGCTAAATGTAGAGGGCGTGTATGTTAGTATCCCTTGACATCTCAAGCTTTTCTCTCTTCCAACACAAGGGGTATGCACTTTGGGGACATCTGCACATCTCTGGTAAATCGCCATATCACCTCAAGCCAAGCACTTGGGAGAGACTTTCCACCAGTTCATAAAAATTCAGGGGATCATGCCAGGCTCTTTTGTTAAGAAAGCAATCCACAGTCCTATCATTTATGCTAAGCCATCACTAGACTCTGTTGTACTGTTGTAGTGTCGGCTTCCATCGGCCGTTTGCATCTAACTCTGTATGTTATATTTTTCTTTTTAATGAAATATAAAAGTTATAGGTGCACAACCACAATGTTTTTGGCTACTTGCATGTGATTCCACTTGTTTAACGTGAGATTCTGCTAGGTTAGCTAGAGACCTTACAAGGTTAGCTTGAGACAGTGCCATGTTTAGCTAGAGACTTTACAAGGTTAGCTTGAGGCTGGCGAGCTTACAAAGCTTCGCTTCAAGCTTACAGAACATCGAACATCTTTTTTTGATGAAATGTCTTTAAGGTATACACTAATCACACAGAAATCAAATTGCGTGTCTAAAAGCTACAATAGCCATACTAAAATTAAATCGCGTGTCTAAAAGAATATTATTATAGCCATGATTATAGGATAAATGCTCTAGTAAAATGAAAAAGCAAGATCCATAAAGACACGGTTTTAGGGACATATGGCTATGGAAAATTATGAGAAAAAGCCACTCCAAGTTTGTGTAGCCGTAAAGTCACCCTTTTGTTACGACACCTACTAACGGTTTTTGAAAGAAAAAAAAAAACCATAGCTAAAGGGCTATGGACATGGTTTTAAAATGTGACCTATGTGACATTTTGTACTAGTGATGCCAAACGGCCCAAACCTAGCTGTTGGTTGGTCGAGTCAGGTGCAGTCAATTTGGCACGGGGTCAGGGTCAGGGTCAGGTATGTGCAACCCTAAATCAGATCAGATTTTTTTTTATACATAAGGATTAATTTTTCCCTCTACTCTTTTCCTATGACACAAGGTTTTTGATCCCTTTGTGAGTTTTGTTTGATTGATATGCATGATGTCTCCCAAAGTAAGAAAGATCAAGATTACTGAAATGAGAAAGAAAGTTGCCCTGAAGAAGAAGAGGCCACCCACTGAAACCCTAGAGGTTGACATGGAAACAAGTGGAGTATGGTTGAGCTTGTGTTCAGAAAATATTAATGTCGAAAAGAGGGTTGCTTGTGAATCTGAAAAGATTAAGAAGATGATCTCTAAAGGTTATGGTTCTTCTGGTAAGGAAATACACGGGCGTTTTGACAAACAAACATTGGTCAAGGTTTTTGACTACTGTAAACATTACCGGAAGCATATAGATGAAGGAACTACAGATCAAAATTTCAAGATTTGGGATGAGTACTTTACTCGGGTCAATTGGAAACACTTTGGTCGTATCATGATGGTATGTATCAGATCTTTTTTCAGTTTCGTTCAAGTGTTAATTTAATTTGTTCGTGGAATTATGTTTGAGGTTTTGATTGATTCTATGTTCTACCAATCTATTAGTTGTGCTAAATAATATAGATAGAACAAATTCAGTAATGCGCCAGGCTAATCTTTGTAATATAGATAGAACAAATTCATTGAGGTTTAGGTTTTGTTTGTGCAAAAATAATGAATTTTTGTGATGCAACTAGGTCAGTATGGTTAGGTTGTATTCGGCCAGTCCTTTAATAGTGCACTCATGGAAACATTGTTCAGGGATCTTATGCAATAGGTTTTTCACACTAAACAAACTAGATTGCTGGTTTCTTGAAAACATCATTGCGGTTGTTACAATTTTAGTGCCTTGCTAGTGATTATGGTTACGTCTTCTACTTCTGTAGGTGGCTGAAGATCTTAACATTCGATGCTTGTTAGAAAAGAAAGTAGACTTGTTTGCTACTGATCGTAAAGTTATTAAGGTGAAAGCAGGCTGTGCTTTTCAAGATTACAAAATCAAATGGGATGTCATTCGTGGTGATAATGGGAACAGGATCATTGTGTCTGAAACGTCGGAGAAATTGAGAAAGGTTTGAATACGACTTCTTTAAACCTTATTGCAGAACAGGATCATTATGCCGTTTTGGTGTCATACCTGATAGACTTGACGCTTTATAAGGTTTAACATGGTTGTTCTGATAGGCTTTGTGCCTGCTGATCAGTTTCTTGGATTTCGAATGTACTAACCTGCTATCTGTATTACAATGCTCCAGAGGCTCGAAGAGGGTGAGCTGGAACGTCAACATGCTCTAGAGCAGGAGCGAGAATGGAATCGAGGTTTGTAAAACTTTAAAAATGAAATTCGAGGAGCAAGTCGAGAGTGTAAATCAGTTCTACAGTAATTAAAATATATAGAACATTCAGAAAATGTTAATAAAGTGCCTACTTTCTGGTTTCTTACGGTGTTTCTCTCAAATCGTCCGCTGCTGCTGTTGTCTTGTTATTGTTTCGAGCTCTGTGAAGCCGAGTTCTTGCTTGTGTAAAAGGTTTTACAAAGTGAAGGATAATCCATTAGCTACATTGTTGTGGAATTCCTGTACTTCCCATAATGACAAGCTAAATACGAAGCTTTTTTGTTCTCCTCCATCAGCTCATCCGTGACTTTCTGTTGTTTTGGCACCTGAGCGGAACATGTCAGGATCTTATGTTTCACTTATAAAAGTAAATCTGCACACAACAGTGCAAGACAGAAGCAGGTTCTTGAATACCCTGATACTGGCGTGTGCTAGATCTTGAAAAAAGAGCATAAATTGACCCAATTTTCTTTAATGGTGAATGCCTGTAGTGGTATGTCACAATGATCACCAAAATATCTTCTATTGGATATAAAAGAAAATGCAGAGTAAGTTACAAGGGTTAAGACACTTTTATGCAGGTGAGCTCATATAGGTTACGTATCCTCGAATTCGATACACTGAAAAGAATCAAAAGAATGCCAAAGATTTCCCTGTGCCTCTAAGTCTAAGCTGATAATTTGTTTCCTCCTACTCTTTACATTTACTTGACATATTGTCAGGAATACTATAAATCGCTTCAGTTAAAGCAGAGGTATAAACTTTGACCCCTGAATACAGACTTATGAGCTACCAATCTTTGGCACCAGAGAACAATTGTTGTCAGCTAAATCATGAGGACTCCGAAGCAGCTTTTAAAGACTTCAAAAGGGGGTACGAATGTGTTTTCAGGATAGATTATTATCTATTCCTCCGTTGTTTCCTACGACAGTCGAAACAATCAGTACATGGATTCTGAGTTTTAACCCCAGTTGTACTGCTGGTTTGGAATTTGCTTGGATGCACTTTAAGCTCTTCTACAAGTATCTGACGAAGCTTTTCGTTCTCCTCCATCAGATCATCAATCACTTTCTGGTGTTTTAACACCTGAATAAAGATGACAATATTTGACTGTCAACAACAGTAGTAAAAAATATGGCAGCATTTAATATATGAAGAAAGCTGTGTTACAACGACACTCGTGTCTGACCAAATTTTGCCGTCTTAACACATATGGACACCGAGGCTCGTGTCCGACGCACAGACACACACCGACACACGGCCAGTTACCAAAAGATAGAATAAAATCATTAAGAAAAAATACAGCACACCTATGAGACCATGAAGCTAACTAGAATATCAAATATCAACGGAGTATGTTTATCCAATGCTTTTTTTGTAATAATCATATGTATAATTTTCGCTAATTTTGCTACCTTATAATCTATGTTAAACTACTTATCTATTTTGTCTCTACCGTGTCCGTGTTTTCTAGTTTTTTAAGTTGTCAGGTCGCCGTACCGTGTTGGACACACGACATTGACACCGTCTCCGTGTCATTGTAACACAGGAATATAGATGAAAATATGCAATATTTGAAGAGCAAACAAAAAGAATTGGTGTCTGTTAAGCCTAGTACTACTGCTTAGCTAACCCACTCAATATCGACAACCTAAAAGACTTACCAATTGAAGAACATTGTTTTCCGACCGCAAGTGCCCTGCCTACATAACAAAAGATCCAAACATAAGAATATCATCCATCACAGAACTCACAGAAGCAGAGGCAATCAACAGATGAGTGATGGTGCTACCAACCATAAGAGGAGACATAAAATGTGTGCAGTGTTAGATTCTTTATTTGATGAATAATGATAAACTAAGCATTAAGGGCAATACACCTTGCATATGCAAACGACCACAGACATTGAATTCGGCAGTTGGTTGTATGATTTACAAGAGGTTAAAATTGCTTTTATAACATACCGATGCAATATCCTCGTCACCACCAAAAGCTGGATTCTGCAAGAAATTGCTAATAACCTTTTCGGTACGTCCGAAAGATGTTCCTGATGGCATTCCCTTTGGCACATTATGTTTGTAAGCAGACCCAACGCCCAAGCTTCCATCTTTTGTCTGTATTTGTGCTGTGTGCTCTAGAGTTTTTGATATCGACGATGTAGCATTTCCCACTGAGTTTTGCACGGGCGTCTCACTCGTTGCACTAATATTGCTTTGCAGGGACGGTGGAAGCATGCTTTGACCCATGGATAAGCCAGGAACGGTTCCAATTTTCGACATCACCTTTGCCATTGTTTGCTAGAAAAATACAAGAGACATGCACTTCAACAAATGAAAGACACAGAAAATGCACAAGAGAAGAAGAAGATAGAATAAAGCGTAATGCAAGACAATGGTTATAGTAGTTACTACTAGACAAGATTGAAGACGATACACCACTCCAGGCTTTAGAGCAAGACCTGCATGCAGCAAGAGTATACGATGTAAAATATACATGGCACAAATTGAGGAAATTGGAACAGCTTCAATCATTCTCACAACGGTTGTGCGTATCAATTTTCTGATGCTGTTTCCGGGTATCAAAAAGCATCACTTATTCTTTCGGCAAGTACATTACAAAATCAACTACTACTAGTCACATAAGCATTATTAATTTTCAAGTTCAAGTAATGCTTACCAGCCCCAAAACCATGCCCAAAGCCAATTCCACATCCAACGCCGGCTTCAATTCTCTTAGCTCCAAATCTTCTTAACTAAAAAATGATCAAACGAAACAAGAACATAAGAGATAGTACAGATGGAAAGTATTTTAAAAATCTCCAAATCTTTAAATTGTCATTAGATTAGCTTACAGTGTTGTTCACATGTCTTCCAGCACCAGAGAAAGCATCTGTTGCACCTCTAGTCGCACTCATAACTTGTTGTAATGCTGGTATTGCCCCTATATCATCATCAAATACAATTTCATCTCAAATCAATGACAAACTAGAACAAGTTTCAGAAACAAAATTTGCACATAACCTATTTGATGAAATGACTGAAAGAAAACCCCAATTTTGTTATGCAATTACCAATTGATTCACCATTTTTAGGTTTTGGAAAACCCCCAAAATTCATCATTAACAACAATGTATACAACTTGAATCAAATGAAGAATAAATAAATGAACAAAGGGTTTACCCAAATTTAAAGGACGGCCGACCCCAATACCAACACCACATCCAACCCCAAAGCCAGTAAATACTTGACCTACTTTCTAGAAATAAACAAATTGTCTCTAAAAATTTGAACGCGAGGCGCGCAAGCATGAAAGAATTCAATTGTGGTGGTGTTTTTTTCAGGAAAATTCATTTTTTTTGCCCTTAAAATGATTTTTAAAGTGAAAACCCTAAAAACCATCAACACCATTGGATATTCTCTGATCCAATGACCCTCCCCTGCTAGCTCAAGTTTAATCGCGACGCGCGTTCAAAAATGCGTTCGGTTTTCCATCATTTCCTGTATGGTGTAAGTCAGGGGGGTTAAATTTTGGCACCCCAGTAGCAAGTACTTGCACCAACAGTGTGCTTTCTTGTAGCCTTTTCATTTAATGAATATCCATTTCCAAATGAGAAAAAAGAAACTTTAGTGTGATTGGTGCATAACAAAAACTTGCCTGGTTAACTAAAGCATTCAGTGGCACTAAACTTGACACTAAACCAGTGAAAGTTTAATCATGATAAAGCTGCATTATGAGACCTCAATAGTACAACTATTGGAGCCTCTTGGAAATTTTAGCAATTTCTTCATTACATTGTTCTGCCTGACTGTCGATATACATGAACGGAACTTGATAATCATCCTCTGTAGAACTCTAGCATTCTTCAAAAATGTCTTTACAGCATTGAGCTCTTCCAAGTTCCCATCAAATAAACAAAACTTGACTAACTTGAGGTGCAACAACATACATTGAGGCACTATATCTGGTCTTGAACCACTATCAGTGCTGGATAGGTGTTTAACATAGCCCTGCGAGCAGAATTCTTAGAATTTAGTGAAATGTGACACTTGCCAAAAATTTCAAAAAGAGAATGAATTGCTACACATCAACACAAAATATCTACATATCAGGTGTAAAAGCTAGAAGTTTATAATTTAAGTAAGCTATTTATTTGGGTATCAAGCATGTGTTTACCATCAGGCCAAGAACACTAATGGCGCGTTTGGATGCAGAATTTACGTTTCCAAGGGATTTATAATTCCAGGGGATTATAAAACCCGGGATTTATGTAAATACCTGGCGCGTTTGGTAACTCAAGAAAAAATCCCTGGAAACTGTCAAATCCTTTGTTTGAAATTCCATGTACTGTTTGGCAAACCTAGGATTTACACAAATGCTCTGTTTTAATGGGGCCACAAATCCCTTGGAAACTTTCCAAGCAAATAACAGGGGGGGAGGTGTTACTCGATTTGGAGGATTTGCTGGGAAAGTGTTTCCCAGGGGAAACATGAATACAAGGGATTTTGGCAAACAAACGGGCCAAGGGATTTATAATTCTACCAAATCCCTTGGTCCCATGAATCCCCTCTCTAAAATCCTGCATCCAAACGCACCATAATATAAAAAATATCAATTTCAGAAGATTATGAGATTATTGAACCAGAGAAGGTACGTACGGATATTGACTTGTTCCTACCTGAGCAATATGAATTCTTACTAGATTGGGTGAGAAAGTGAGAAAGTTGAACAGTGTTGTATCCTTAGAAAAAGTGATCTTCGAAGTCACTTTCAAATATACCAAGTTATGGAACATCGGCAAATTTGTAAGGAGACCGTCTGGAAGCAAGAGTTCCTGCGTTGAAAGCGCATAAGTTTATTAAGTATTGTAATCAAGTATTCAATCTGGAATATATTGCAGCAGTCTTCAGCTTAATTGGTTGGAAGATAAGCAAGCATACCTCAAAAGTCTCACCGGATATCTCTAAACGCTTTACATTAGAAAGCTTTTCAAGAACTTTAGTTGCAATTGCATCTTTCCCCTGGGGCAGAGGTCTTTCAAAACGATCAAAGTCAATCTCTGCATCAACTAGTGATTCAAAGCGATGCAAAATAAAATCCTCCGGTGGAACGTCGGCGTACCTTGTTCAAAATGTAAAGTTTATCCAACTGTTTCTAGCTAGTGCATCCAAACATATACCATATCTCCTTAAACATTCTGCAATATATAAATTATAGGGCACTTAAGATTTTCAGCATACGGCATACCTGAGGGACAGTAGATTCGGTGCAAGAATTTTAAACTTAAATTCATAGACGGGAGAGTCATCAAATTCTCTGCGGTCATTAGGACCAGTAATGGACAGATATTTCAAAGCAGGAGCTGAAATCAATAAAATGCCTGGTACGTCCCACAGAATGTTCGTTAACTCCAACTCTTCAAGAACAGGGAGGTTCGTTAACTCCAACATGTGCAGTTCAGCATTCCTAATCCGACAGATTTTGAGATTTGGAAAATTTATTGCACCAGGAAGACTAACTTCATCCCATATATCTAACTCCAAAATAACAAGTGATGCACATCTATAATATAAAGCAGAATGGTGTTTCCACCGTGTCTACTTGATTTTACCAGTATACCCTTTTACGTCTTTTTTTCTTTGTTTTCGCTCAGACAATTTCGTAAATATCTTCCAAACCCAATGGCAAGTCTCTAAACTCCCTAACACACATATATTTCTCTCATCCCATCTTCGACGAAATCGTCATAACAAAATCCAAATCCAAATCGACTCTCTCTTTTCTTCCCGACAGAATCAAAATCGATCCCCTATTATTCAAAATCATTATACACACCAAATCGAAAACCAATCTGAAACTCAAAAACATCATAACCTACACCCATAATTATCAGCTACAACTAGGGTTTTAGAGATTTTGGGATTTTAAAGTTTGATTTTTAGGATTTTTGTTATGGTCAGGGTTTGATTCAGTTGATCTAAAGTTAGGGTTTCATTCAATTTACTCGATTGAGCTCAGTTAGGGTTTGATTTCAGTTATCGTACTAAAACATATCAATCTCCTATCGAATTTCGAAGATTATATCTCCCAGGTAAAAATCAAAGTTTTATTTCCCCCAAACACCGTGCAATTTTCGTGTTCCTAATTACTTTATATGGTTATCAATTTTTCCATTTTTTTTTGTTTTTAGAAGTTGGGAAAATCTCTGTGAGGAGCATCTCTGAAAGAAATATTGCTAAGGTTTATGACTTTTAACTGTTGTCATTATCTAAGGTTTATGACCTATAAGTGTTTGTGGAATTGTCTAACAGATTGTTTTCAATGGCTTTATGTACTTAAAGAAGGAAAAAGCTCAAACTTCGGGTAAGTATTGTCAAACATGGAGGTGTGTTTGCTATTTGTTCCATTTAGCATGAATTGGATGCAGGTGTGAGTTTATCTCACTTTATGAGTGTATTTGCTAAAGTATACTTCTATGGGTCTAGCTCCAAGTAAGTGACACTATGCTAATCTTTTAAGTGATCTTCACAGTAGTGTCCCTAACTTGATCACTTCAGTACCACAAAATGGTAGTGAAAGAAACACTGTGGTAATGAAATAAAGTCTAATTTATGCTCCTTGCTCTTTGAGTTTAATTTTTCGGACATTTTACGACTCTCAATTGCATTCTCGATTTCGTTTCCAGCCCACTCCCGCTCCTGGTAACTAAGGCTCAGGGTATGTGCAGATTTTGAAGATTCTAAGGCCAAAATGACACTTGAAGGTCATATGATCGATGGCGAATGTGATCTAGCCCAAAGTTTAGTTGTAAGGTATGTGCAGTACTCTTTGAGAGTACCCGCATTAGTACATTAAACGCATTTACTGCGATTTCATTTAAGTCTTGAAAGATTGCTTTACAAAGTTAAGCTCATTGGCCTTATTTACTGTGGTTTCATTTGGGTCATTAATCTTTGATGATATTTTTATTTTAGCTCTTTTTCTGTTTATGCATTACGGCCATGTTTTAAAGGTGTTGGGACGACAGCAAGCTCATCGAGAGTGCGTCTTTTGCAGATTATTGTGTATGAACCCAGTTGTAAGAACTCAGCAAGCTACATTCCCTAGCTCTACCTTACGATCGACGAAAAAAATTAGCCATCGGTGGTGGCCCAGTTCTCCAGGTTAGCTTTTTTTCAGATGTCTTAGATTTTCAATGTCTACAACATGAACATTGTATAGCTAAAGGTCATCCTTAGCTGCTGATGTTGGATTAGGAGTCACCGTATATACTGAGAGCAATATCCTTTAGCTAGCGTTCTATGTTCCTTATAGCTCATCCATATGAATAGAACTGATCTTTTCCATAGCTAATTACATGCACCACTAACCACTAGATAAACTAGCCTGAACATCAGAGCTCATCCTATTCAATTTGTAAATGTGTGTTTTTGCCCATAAATGAAATATGCTCATCAGAACATCAGAGCTATCCGATTTTAGTTCCATTTTGTAATATTTTATTAAGTGGTGATGGTGGAAGATATGAAGATAGAGCTGCCATTATCTCAACTGAAATGTTGACTCTCATTCTCAGTCTTCATTATGCTGTGCAAGCGCCACCAACTTTGAAAATCAATGAATTGTCGGCAAGGTAAATGGACTTGATAGCTTAGTAACAACTTTTTCTTTTTCTTCTCTTTTTTTTTCATGTTGTTACTGTATGGAAATTCCTCTACTCAATACATATATTTCTGAACCCAAACTTAGGATACAAATTAATTCAGTTTCATTAATCAGGGTTCAATATGGTATTTATGGGTGGTAATTACGTGTTGTCATATGTAGGCGGCAATCCACATGTAGAAGTCATCTTGCCACAATCTATGTACTGCGTGTCGTATTATGTTGATCCTGTACTCAAACTCAGTATCTTGAGCTTTGAGGGGTACAGTGCTGCTGCGTCAAGTTGTATTCCAGGCATGGAGTGCGCACAAATGGAGGTAAATAGTCATTCAAATTTTAACTCTTAGAGAATCCTGAAAAGAGACTCAAGGCTTATTACCATGAAATGAGATATTTAACGAGGTATACCTACTAATCCAACACATTCGGGCATAATTTTCCATTTGGCAGGCACATGAAGCAGATGAAAATTTGGAAAATCCAAGTGTTATCCTCCAAACATGGGAGGAGTATGAAGCATTGTTAGATGATAGCTCACCACGGAGGGAGTATAATTTTAGAGCTATTTTGGTGAGTGATTTTCGGATAATTTTGAGTTGGGGCTGTAGTGGGGTGTTGATTACTACTGGGCATGCTTCAGATACAAGTTGTAATGGTCATCTCTGGCTAAAGTTATCTTTTAATTTGATTCAGGTCTTTGGATGCAAGTTGCAATGCTTATCTTTGGCTAAAGTTATTTAATTTGAATCAGGTTTTCAGATACACGTTGCAATGATTCTCTGCTAAAAACATCTTTTACCTGAATCTGTTGTGGCCGCATTAGTATTTGTCTTATCAACACAATACTCTGTGTAATCAAGTTGGTCACAGAACTGATGAATCTTATTGCCATTTAAGCACCAAATTTGCAACTATTGCCTGTTAATCAAATTAGCCTTTTGGGTTTTAAACCATTGCCGCCTCATAGACTTTGCTCCAGTGAGTTCTTAGTTTAAAATTTTAGGGCATGAAATCAAAAATTCATCTTCCTGCCAAAATCCATGTCTCAGTGTTACTTCCAAAATCCATCTCTGTGCCATTATGGCATGGGTTACATACTAGTGTCCCACATGAAGGAAAGACGCCTATACCCATGCAATATTCTGAAAGATCACGACACACAACAAACTCTTCAAGATTATGCCTCGTGAATAAAGCAGATACCCATTCTTCAAGCCGTTTACTTGGATCAAAAATATTACAACAGTCGAGATAAAATTTCTTGATATCTCGTGTCTCATGGTGAAGAGAAAGCTTTTTGTCAACAAAATTAATAATCCGCTGAAGCTGCACTGGATATATTTGACTTCTTTCATGCTCCTCCTTTGGGTCTTCTAGTGGAGGACTCGTTACATATTTCAATCCACGAAGATCAATAACAGGTACTGAGGTCCAAATGTATCTCCATCTTTTAGATAAAACACTCGTAGAAACTACGCATTCTGTGGGAAGAAAACTGAGAATGAGATGAAAAAGGGGTTCAGGTAACTCACTGATTCTATCCATTCCTCGTAATCCACTAGGATCCTTGTTTTTCCGCACCATGATTTCGGAAAACCTATTCACAATGAAAGCACAATTAACACTTCACACTTTATTCATGGACAATAGTATTGTTCTTAATACATGTACAGTCAGTCGTGAGCAGGAGCTATTGAAAGATAAAAGTGGCTTAAATCAAGTGAATCAGTTAGTGAGGAAAGTGCTGTTTCAGTTGGGCTAGTTTCTGTTTGTGCGTCTAGATCCACTGGTGGTGGTACTGAAATGGCAGGTGCTACTGGGGTAAGCTATGGTCAATCAGGTGGGTCGGGAGAGACTCTATAGCAAGCAGATGAAGTGGGTCGTCTTTCATAGTGGTGTAGTCCCGAAAAGTCTTTTGCTCGCTTTTTCTTGGGTTTGGATCTCGTTTGTCAGCCTTTCCCCATCTCTACCGTAGGAGATAGGCAGGTAGTCGGGCTAGAAATTTGCTGGTTCGCGGCATACTCGGCTTAACATACGATCTATATCAGAACGGAACCATATAACATGGTTTTTTATCTTCCATCTGTCCTTCTTCATCTGGAGGAATGTCTTAGAAAGATAATGGCTTTTCAAGATCATTTGTTGGTCCAGGACGGGATCGTGAATCAAGGATGTAGCGTAGTGGTCTGCATAACACCGAAGTTGCAGGGCTGTCGGATTGTGTGAGGCCTGGCTAATCGTACAGACTCAGCTAACATAGCTGCAAGCAATGGCATACCTGGCGACATTCACCACCTTGACTAATCAATACTAACATTTATGTCTACTATTTTATATGACATTTATCTTATGCAGAGAGGATCGGTTGTTCCCGAAGACATGCACGAGCATGAGTATGATTGTCTCTTCACGACCAGGGTCAAATCCCACACAAGATAAGGCGGCAAATGTCCACGAAGAAGAGAAGATCTCAATGGAAGAAATCAACTTTCAAGAAAGATAATAAAGAAAAAACTTTCATCATATAGAGAAGAAAGAGGAGAAATCAAACTCCTTTCATTGGGCCTACTATACCCATTTGGCTCTATAAGTGAGACTAACTTTGATAATGGAATCAACTAATTCCATTGGGGGGTTGGTTGCTCCGATATATGCATGCGAACGGGGCTTCCATGTTCTTTATCGTCGTATATCTGCACATGTTCCGTGGCTTATTTTCTTTTGCTAGATTGTCGGGTTTAGAAAACCTCTCTTTTTGAGCTTACTCCTTACCTTATTGAGGAACCGAATAATTGTTACTCCTTTTAAGGCTATTTTTCTATCCAGAGATGAAGGAGGGTCGAAGATACTCATATGAGATACCGCCCCCATGCTCCCACGGTCCGCTTACCGAGGAAGAGAAAGGTAGGACCCGGGGGGCGATCTAGCAGCGGCACAAGCAAATTAAAATTATCAACACTTCATCGACGAGCCGAAGCAGTTGAGAGAGAGGTAATGTATAGAGTCAATTTCGAGGGCTCACATTTAGTAATGGATCCCACCTCAGAATTACAACGGAAAAGGCCTTCTATCCATATCGAGGCTTTTCAAGTTCCGAAAAGAACCTATTGCTTCTTCAATAAACGCTGGTTCTTTGATCAAGTTTTGAATGACTTTCTAGTCAGATCCTTCCTGTGTTTCGGATATGAAGTCTCTTTTGAAGCTTTAGACAAAGGTGCTATTGAGATCTTGGGCCCTTATGGTATCTCGTACACATTTCCCTTGCCCGGATTAGAAGAGGTAGTATAGGTGTGTGGGAGTTAGAGGAGAGAGCAGAACGGATACACCTCGGAAAGAGAGAGAAAGAGCAGAAACTAAAGGTAGGAGTTTAACTGGAAGAGACAGAAAGAGGGAAACGCAGTGGATTGCGAATCCATGATCCGCGGGTTCAACCCCCGTCATTCGCCCATCAAGAAAAAGGGACAGGAAGATCCCAGCTTTAAATATTTATCTGCAAGAGTCAATTCCTTGGATGGATGTCTGAGCGGTTGAAAGAGTCGATCTTGAAAACCGAAGTCAGATAGTTATACACTCTCTTGTGAGTTTACTGGCTTTAGCGACTTTCCTTCGGTTCAAGAACTCCCCTTCGCTCCTTTTGCGTGGTTTCTCTCATAAGCGGACGCCTATATTGAGCCCTCAAAACTTGTGACCACCTATCCAGAGGCAGAGGTTTTTCTAATTTTTGAGTGACAAAGTTCAAAGCTTGAACCAGTTTCATTCATTCATGAAATTAAAACAGGTTTTAACTCACAAATCTTTTCTTATCATGTTTGTTTACTTGATCGTATACTTCTCTTGGTGCCTATACTATGATCCGTACAAGCCCTCTGCCCCACGCATCTAACCAGCTTGCGTGGTTCACCGGTTCCACCGACTAGAACATATTCTCAGTCGATACAGAGGTGCGCTTGAGAGTGAAGCTTTTTCTCTTCATGTTTATGTTTGGCCGGTGCTCTTCTCTTTCAAGTAGAAATTCAGAGTAGTGACCGGAGTGCTTTCTCTTTCTGGCTGACCTGTGATCTTCCCCTTTTCAAGGCATGAATCGGATCGCTGGTCCCAAGTTGGCCTAGTGCCATACCTGTAGTCGGAGATACTATAGCCACAAGTCATCCCCGTATTTTGCCACATACGTGGGTTCGGTCCTCCAAGGCATGCTAGGGCTCACTTCAACCTGCTCATGGCTAGATCGATCGGTTTCGGGTCAAATAGGAAGAACTAGAAAATTCACCTCTGGAAAGCGCCTACACCTAATTGCTAGCTGAGAACAAGAGAGAGGCACCCTTGAGAGATCCCTTTGGTTCCTAATTGTTGTAGAATGTAGAGCATTCGCCTAATAAAAGGGTACCTGCGATTTTATGGTTATCCTATCGAGGAAGCCCTAACTCAAGCTTTTATGAATCAAATATCGCTTTTAAAGACGCCTTGCTAATGGAATTCCGGTGACTGTCTATACATTCCTGATTAAGAGGCCCGGATCCATTGCATCGCTCTTCCAACGGCCTCAGGATCGAGAGCAGGCGGATGCTCCCAGAACAGACCAAGCATTTGCTCCCGTTGGAGCTTCTCCTTTTCCACTTGAGAGATTTCTTGCTCATTTCTCGCAAGTCTGTTAGCGATATCCATGACTACACTCAAAGTTTTTTTCTAAGTTCCTCCCCGTCTCCTTTTGCCAAATAGAGACTGAAAGAAGCTCTATTTATAGGCCTTGTGGAATCATATTGAATATTTGACGATACATTCCGTACCTTGCTAAAAAACCGATCCTTGCTTACCAACCACACATTGTCTAACCAAATTCAACTCTCTCTCGATACGTTCCTCAAAAAATCCGACTCGTGCAGATTCTTCCCCCAACTAACGAAGATATCTTGGCGGAATTGGAAGGCTAAGACGGCGCCTCGCATATGGGTAGCAAGAGGGCGCTTATGCCCCAACGATGGGGCCTTATGGGGAAGGGCCCAATAAGGACAGCACACCCCCCCACTTTCAAGCGCACCTCTGTATCGAGAGTTGGTTAGATGCGTGAGGTAGAGGTTGATCCTTGCGCCTAAGACCCAAGAGAGAATTTTAGTATAGGAAGATCGGAAAATCTAGCTATCAAGACTTCCTGTACGATTTCTTCCTGATCTAAAATGCCACTTTACTTCGGTCAGATAGAAGCTTTGCTCTTGCTTCGTACTTAAAGAAAGAGACTATATAAACAATTACGAAGCTAGTTCTTCTCTTGTTGCATCAACGCTCGCCTTTGTTCTTACTGCTCATGAACAGAAAGGATCGCTCGATTTCGGCTTGCCCAGAAATAATCTCTAAATTGCTACCTGGGTGGAGATACTCAAAGATGGGTTTTTTTCTGGTTCTAAAATGGATTATCTGGAGAATTAATCAAAACCCTCTTCTTCATTTTCAATGAATTTGATGATTCTGTAAAGTTAACGAGGAACTAGTGCCTCTCTCCCTCTGGTTTCTCTCTGAGGTGAGGTGAAGAAGAACATAAGAACTCTGCCAGAGTCTACATGTACATCCCCATAGTGTTAGTGCTGAGGATTTTCAAGCCCAACAAGTTTACTTGGTAATACCCCTAATTATACGGGCCTGCCAAAGGAAGGCACACTTGTCTCCCTACTAAGGCCACACGAAGTAGGCCATACGTACCAAACCATAACTAACTTGTAATCGCTCCTATTGATGGTTGCGCAACCGCGTAAGCTTCACTTCTCCAAACGTCATTAATGGTTGGCAATCTAAGATTCTGCAATAAATAATTTTATGAGCCACTCCACTCATTCCAATTGATTTTGAGTTGGATGCTCACGTTCTAATAAGTAGTTTACACGACCAAAAAATGCACACAACCTGTGCATAGGCCTTGCAAAGACATTTGTCCAAGGGAACTGCTTCATAAACGTCTAAAGTGGCTTATAATTGCCCAGTCCTTTGTTACCTTTGACCAACATATTTACGTTCCATATGGTTACTCGTAACGTGCACCGGACCCCAAAACCACTTTATAATCGTTGTAACTTGTCTCCATACTTAGGCTACACGTATCAAGCCATAACTGACTTGTAATCGCTCCTATTAATTGACCATTGCGCAACACACCACCTCATTAAGCTTCACTGCTCACTTGGCCTTGAGCTTGATCTTCACTTCCTCGGATGTATATGCTAGAGTTACCTCATGCCATTATACCTCTATTGGTGTTGCTATCTCGCCCCAAACACTGCATGCTTACTTGGCCAAGTACTTAGGCAATAGTGAAGCATACCGATTAATGCACTACAAACTCCCATGCACTGTCCATGCCTTTGGTCATGGCCACGGACCAGTACATAGGCCATCTCATGGCCTATTCAATGTCCTTGCATTTCTCTTGAGCTGAGTTAACTCATGCTCTCCGACTTAAGTCAATACACCATCCTTTGGTGTATGTTCATTGGCCTTGCTTTTACCTATGCCATGAAGTTTCATTTCACTTCATTGCTGGGCCAATCAGGGCCGGCCCTTGGCATAGGTTGCCAAGATCAAATCTTGGGCAACTTATTGTGTGGGGCAACAAAATAAGTAACTTTGCAAAGGTATTTCTACAAGAAAAACACAAAAAGGAAGGTCTAAATTGTGATTATGGAAGAGATAAAGGTGCACTTTTAATTAATCAATATTCAATAAAATAGTTATCACTTATCAAAAATTGTCGCACCTCTTTCAACATTTTTCTTTTTCTCTTGAAATTTTATTCTCTTTAGCTGGGTTAACTCATGCTCTCGGACTTAAATCAATACACCATCCTTCGGTGCATGTTCATTGGCCTTAATCTTGCGTATGCCATGAAGCTTCATTTGACGGATAATTGTCGCTTCATTGCTTGGCAAATGTTTGGGACAACAACACTAGGCATCACTACACCAAATTTGGCGAATAGCAACACTGTGTAGCAACGGTACGTAATGCTGCCGTTGCGGAATAGCAACTCTTTTGGGCCGTTGCGGAATCTAGCAACGGCCCAGTTCACGTTGCTAATAGCAACTCTTTATTTATTACGCGTGCGAAGTAAGTATGTGTGCATAAACACCTCCCCACACTTTTTATATTACGCGTGCGAAGTAAGTGTGTGGGCATGATTAAAAAAAATATCTTATCTTATCTATACCATGGCCCCACGCAGCAACCTCCTCCATTTCTTCTCACGCAGCATCTTCCTCCATTTCTTCTCTTCTTCTTCTTCTTCTTCTTCTTCTTCTTCTTCTTCTTCTTCTTTTTCTTCTTCTTCTTCCTCCAGATCGAGCAGAGCAGCTTCTACTGCTACCACTAACCACCGCCAACACCCCCACCACCCAGAAACTAAATCACCATATTCTTCTTCTGCTACTATCATCTCTGAATCGGTCTCGCGAAGATATTGAAATCGATATATTTTAACCGAATCAACTCAATCATCATCATCTAGTTCTTTACTGCTGCGAACCCTAGATTTGGACCAGAATTGTGAGTTTCTATGTTTTTTCCTTGTTTTGATTTCTGTATTTTTTTGATTTTATTCAGATCCATTTTTGGATTTAGGGTTTCGTTGGGGCTTTGTTGATATTAATTTTGGGTTTTCTTGATTTTGATTTTTGGTACGTCCGGTTTTCTGATGTTCCCCAATAAGCTACACAAAACACCTGAAGCAAAAGAGGAAGGTTTATCAAGACGAATCTTTAGGAGTTCAATTTAGGTTTTGTTTTATCGATTAATTTCACTGTATAACATACTTGTTTGATTTTGTTTTGATTCAGGTTTTGCTTTATGATGATATGGGTAGTGTTGTAAGTAGTAGGTTTTTGAAAAAGGTGGAAGTAATCAATTGTGGCCAAACATTATTGTTTGATGCTCATCTTGTTGATGTTGGGGATTTTGAAAGGAATCACGGAGAAAATCGGCTGTTGTAGCATTTCTTGCAATTTAATGTTGATATTTTTCTTGCAATTTGATGATGAATTTTATTGAAGATTTCTTCTTTTTACAGGATTATGAGTATGCAAATTATAACCCTGTTGCATACGATCTTGCAAATCACTTCTGTGAAATGGCAGCTGATTATCACTCGGAAACACCTCATATACTAGACTTCAACAAGTATCCAGGTAGGTGACAGTTGATGTTCTATTATTCAAGTGCTTCAGTGCTTGGAATGCCAGTTCTAACTAAAACTTGCTTTCGTCGACTGTTGGGAGGACAGATTTGGAGGAGCGCAAGAGATTTACTCGTGCTTATGGAGGAACATGTGGACTTGGAATGGTTTTCACTTGGAATTTTCTAATAACTCTGTTTTGTCTCCATCAGGCGACAAACCTACAGATTTTGAGGTGGATGCACTAGTGGAAAATGTGGAGAAATATACTCTTGCAAGCCATCTTGTCTGGGGCTTATGGGGGATAATTTCAGTAAGATTACATGCTTTTACTTTTTAATCAAGTGACAGCGTGTGGAGTTGCTTGGCCGGTTTTGCACTCCTGGTTTCTTCCTCTAATTTTTGTGTGTAGTTAGTGTTTACATGTTACTTATATACTCCCATTTTTAATCTATGTGCAAACAGGAACATGTGAACGATATCGACTTTGATTACATGGAATACGCAAAGCAAAGATTCCAGCAGTACCAGTTGAGGAAAGCTAAACTCTTACTCACGAATTTTTCTGGCACCGTAGATGTAGTTGCTGATTGTCCCTGAGAGTCCGAAACTCTCTTCTTGTTTTCATTTTCTTTCACTTTTTGTGTACTTCATTGCACAATGATGTATATATTTGAGTTTTACTTTTGAAGCAACATAAATAGCTAATGCTTAGTATATATCCATATTTGCAATACACCACCCCTGCCACTAAAGCTTACACCAAACTGCTTGTTGCACTACAGCCTTATTCCACTATTAAGCCTTATACCAGCCTTAATGGTGGTTGATACAAACCACAGACTAAGTCGGTGATTAAGGATTTTCTTTGAATAAATACCTTTCTTGCTTGTTGTATCTGACTTACTCAAGTTTGAATAATGGCAGGTTGTTTAGGACAATCGATGAAAACGAAGATGCGTATCTCTCGGATGCAGAACTAAGAGCATTAATCATAGGAAACCTTTTTGACGAGATAGATTAAAATAAGGATGATGCTGTTGAAAAGCTACTTAGAGACTTCGATACATCGGGTGATTCCCAGGTTGATGAGGAGTTCGTTGAGGGAATCTCAGAATGGCGTGGAAGAGCTGGTAGAGTAAAACTATTCCTTCTGAAGGTGAAGTAATTCTCCCTAATACTTTATACCTTGATTTTGAAATCCAGTTGTTTATTACTTATGTTCTTAACGTCTTAGCTTGGTTTCACATGTACAGGCAATAGAACCTCCAAGGGAAGAAGCTGTTTCAGCAGCACTTTCAATATTATATGAGGTACTTAGAATTTCTATTTGTAAAGCAGAAGTTTTTATCCTTGGATGGTATTGAGATTTAAGTGCATTTTTCTAAACCATGCTTTTGTTGTTTAGGATGTGGATGGTTCTCGAGGATCCTTAAAGGAAGAGTTGAAGGATGATATTGAAGGAGGACGACGACGTACTTTGCATGACTTTGCCGATAGCAATTATCTGGCTCAGTGTAGCTTTGTAAAACCCTTGCATAGATGTGAAGGTATGCATCTTCTGTTTATATGGGTTTTCTACTGTGTGCATTTTGTTTTTTCACATTAGTTCATGCGCTAAGATATTGCATAATTTTCAACTAGAAATACCGTCAAGGTGGTCATAGGTTATTGTCATTTAGCTGGTAGATTTGTAATCAATGCACCAAAAACTCAGATTATTTATTTACTTGTCATAAGATAATACCATGGTGTTTGGTTTGTGGCTATAATCTAAAATCAATGAACCAAACACTTGGAAGTATTCTTTGACGGACCAGTAGCAATATTACACCGGCTATTCTTAAAGTTGTTGGATTTTGGTGGGTACATTCTAAACTTTTTTTGTGTATTGTTGTAGGCTGAAGATTTGTTGTAGAAAGCAACAAAGTAGTTGAAGTTGCTTCAAAAGGGATCATCAGTCGTTGGAAACATGCTTGCTCTCTTTTGATCTAAGTATCAGAAGGCCAAAGATCCATAAATGGAGCTACAAAGTACTTGAAGTTGATTCAAATGTAAGAGTTCATTTTTCTCATGAACATTTTGTTATTTTTCCTAGATTCCCCAAAACAAATGTGTATCCATCATTATTGAACATATGTATATAGTAAAAGAATTGGTTGAAGGGAATACTTGCAGAACTGTGTACTTAGAGGGGATTATGAAATTGGTGTGGGAATATATGCTGACCAGAATTGACCAGGTCAAAGACTGACTGAGCTTGTTTTGACAAGGTCAAAGTCAAGCTTGATCTTCTTTGGATCTGGTCATTTTTTTTGACTTTGCTAAAAATTTAGGAACGGCTGCACAGCCGTTGCTGGCCAAAATATCAGAAACGGTCGGAATGCTGTTGCTGATGAAAATAAGCAACGGAAAGGAGGCCGTTGCGGGCAAAATTAAGCAACGGAAAAAAGGCCGTTGCGGGCAAAATCTAGCAACGGCTGAACTCGGCCGTTGCTAGATCCGTTGCTAACCGAGAGACGCAACGACAACATTACCGTTGCTAAAATTCGTCACACCATGAATGGCAACAGCCGACCCCAGTTTCTAACACTTTTAGCAACAGATGAGCACCGTTGCTACCCCAAAATTGGTGTAGTGCATGTTTCTTGGTATATATGCCACGGATGGGGCTAAAACAGAACTAGTCCGGACCATGATGTCCCTGCATGTTCAATGAAGTCCATTTCATCCTCTTCTTTTTTAAATCCCTCTCTTATGTACTAACGTCTCTCTCTTTCCTCCCGCAAGCTTTCAGGAGACTTACCTCCAAATCGAGCAATCTAAAGTAAATAGGGTTCATTAATTAAATACCCCTAGAAATCAACCCCCACAATATTATCCTTTCCACATTTTACAAATATCCCTCACCTTCTAGAAGGTTGAAACCCGGAACAGTAGTTTACGAAAATACCCTTTATAAATCAGAAAACAAAGAGAAGTCCGAAACCATTCGTCATTTGATTTTTCTGTTTCTCTCTCTCTCCATGCGTGATACATCTCAAAACCAATTTTTTTTTGAAAACCTACTGAATCTCTTGAGAAACAAATTCAAAGCCATCAAAATCAAAACAAAACCAAATCTAGTTTACTGATAGTATTAGAGGAATCATAGATCGAAAAGAAAAAAATCAAAGAAGAAATTAAGTTTTCGGTACTGATTTTGTCGTGTTGAAACTTGAAGATTCATACACGAGTGGTAAGTTTGAAGAGAAATTAGTTTAGATTTCGTATAATTTTTGAATTTCTATGGTATTGATACTTTTAATTTGAATTTCTAGGGTTTTGATATATTTAATTTTGTATTTCTATGGTTTTGGTAATGTAATTCTAATTTCTAGGGTTTCGGTACTATATATAGGAACTTGTCACAGTAATTCAGATTGTTCTCATTTGGTGTTCGATTTTATGGTGTCGATTTTGTATTTTATTTTGTTTTGATAGTTAATTTTTGCTAATAATTTTGATTCACACTGGCAATTGTTGAATGATTCTATTGACACTGATTTGGGAACTTCCATTGACATTGAGAAGTAATAAAGAGCAGGACAACAACGATCAAAGGTAAAAAACAATGTTTCTTGCTTTATGATTGAAGATGCATACATTTTAGACTGCATTTGTCGATTTGTTTGTCGTGTTAAATGATGTTGTTGCAAATTACTAGTCGACTGTTATGTACATAGGTATACCTAGAAATCATTAAAACCTACATTAACTATTTTCTCTTATTGTCGTCACCTCAGAAGTGTGTTGTGTAATATAAGTAACTGGCTTTCAGGTCTAACCTCTTTTATTGCCGTCACCTCAGATCCGTATGAATTACTATAAATTAGTACAGTGGAATTGTTTACATTCAAGTATATTAACTCCATTTCTTATTGAGTTGGTAAGGATCTGATCTTGCACCACCTCCTTTGCCACCAGGGAGTGATTGGTATGATTGCAGGATAGGGGTTCTGGATGGGTGTTTGTATTTTGCTGCTAGTAATCTAGATGTTGTTGAAGGAGACATAATCAAGGACATATGGCTGTTAACAAGGCAGAATGATAATCATGGCATGAAAGAGCGAGATAATGAACATCAGTCATTGGTTTGGAGTAAAAAGTGTAGGGTTGATCAAAGAGGCAAATTATTAGCCGTTACGAAGAATGACGGTGTTTTAGCTTACATTGGTGACTATCTCAACAGTTATGACACTAAAGCTTTAACGTCAAAGATGCTTGTGGATTTTAAGGAAGGGATTCGTACAGTTATCTCCCACAAGAACACCTTGGTTTCTTTGAAAGAACTAGGGGAAGAAGATGCGAAAACAGTGGAGTCAGTTGAAATCGAGGAGACAAAAGCTGTAATTAGCCTTTCAAACAACTACAGAAGGATGCGATGCGAACCCTGAAGGCCTGAATGCATACTTTATAAACTGGTAATCTTTGTTGAGTTTGGGAAGTAATATTCATAGTTTCACTAAAATTTGTGTGAACTTAATGCTATTGGCATTGTCTTAGTGATATGCTTATTATAGTTACTTCTATCCTTGTTAGTGAATCGATCTTATTTCAATGGAAGATGTGCTGTATATGCGTTTATGACTTAATTCGTTTATACCCAGCCATTCTAGTTCTGGGTTTCAATGGTAGAGGTTGCTTTGTCTTAGTTCCAACTTTGTCTTTCTCAGAGTCCATTGCCTTTCGAGAATATTGTAGATGTTTGCTTCATGTCTGATATTCTTGCACCACATGAATGTATAACTTATGGAGATAGCTTTGCTAACATTGCACCACAGATTCTTCTTGAGGAGATACACGCATAGGGTGTGGTAATATAGAAAAATGCATGTTTTTGGTACCTAACCTGGCAGTATTCCGAAACCAACTACCCCAGTTGGAACAACAAACCTGCGCCATCTTGGCAAGTTGGCACCAGAGTCCGGTGTCCAGGATCCCAACCTTGCAAAAATCCAGAACCAATTATCCAAGTTGGCACAACAAACTCAACCAACTACTACAGTTGGCACATGAAACCTGAGCCATCTTGGCAAGTTGGCGCCAGAGTCTGGTATCCAGTAGCCTGACCTGGCAAAAATATGAAACCAACTACTCAAGTTGGCATAACAAATTTGAGCCATCTTGGCAAGTTGACACTAGAGTATGGTGTCCAAAAGCGTAACCTGGCCGAATTCTGCAACCAACTACCCAAGCTGGCACAAGAAATATGAGCCATCTTGGCAAGTTGTCATCATAAATATGGAGAAATCTGCTAATGAGAACATCACCAAGCCTACAACTGTGGTGAATGAGGAACATGTGGAAGATGAATTTGCCACAATTGAGTTAACTACTGCTGATCCGAATAATATAACCCAGGAACTAGTTAATTGGATGATTAAATTTGGTTTAAAAACATCTCACAAATGCGACACTATTGCATCTTAAGAAATGAAAACAATAAATGAGGAAACGCAAAAAATAGAGCCAACTGGCCAAGATGGCACCAAATTGTGAAGCTAACTAATCAAGATGGCACCAAAAGGTAGAGCCAACTTGCCTAGTTGGTGCCCGAAGTGTTTCTGCAATCTTAAAAGAGTGAACCTAGCGTGAGTCGAACACGCATCTTCTGACATGGAGTCAGTTGTGCTACCATTGCACCACAGATTCAATATGTAAAAAAAGAGAGGAAAGGTACAGGATATGAAGCAAAAAAAGAATTTAATAGGACAAGACAATACCTTGTGATATCTTGTTTTGCTTCAAAATAGTTCTCAATAACGCCTTCGTAGCTGTAAGAACAAAAGAAAATGATAATTAGATATATATAATTGACATTTACAAGAGTGTCGACACACGGAATCATAATTGTATTGCCGAGATGACACCAGAAAGCTGAGCCAACTTGCCCAGATGGCAGCAGAAAGCTGAGCCAACTTGCCCAGATGGCGTCAAAACTGTCATCTCACCTAAATGTCGTAAAAGTAAAAAATTGAATCATTATTCCCCATCTATATCATTATTCTCCTAACAGTACACATTTAACAACTCATCCAGGCATTATAACTCTACTAAGCTTTGTTGATGGTTTCTCAAACCTATCACCGAAATAGAATAGTTCAAATCCTGCAATACAAAGATAAGTAATATTAACAAACATAATAAATGGCAAGGAACAGAGGATATATCTTGTTTAATGCTTGAAAATTTCACAGACGCATATCACAGTGGACGATACGACGCATTCATGGAGGTACCATAATCCAGGAGCAGTCCAACTACAATCTTTTTTCTTTATAGACCGTTCTTATGAATTTCTATTACATCCTACAGAAATCAACTGATGGTAGGATACCAGCAGTAATGTAAGTTAGTAAATGTCCAAAGTGATTTTAACCCCATCGAACTGGCAACACGTGCAACAACGACAAAAAGTGGTTTTTAACTACCATAGGTACACCAAAATGACCTGCTGAATTTAACTTCCACATCAACAAAAAGCGATACATAATGGCAATGCGATGCAATTACTCAGTCATATTTACAAAATGCGGATTCAAACTACAGAATCACACACTTAAACATAAAAGAAACCAAAATGCAGACAGTGAATTGAATTTTTACCACTGGATTGATATTTGCACTATACGTCCAACCCCAAAAAATCTGCTTGCTTCTCTGAGACTTCAAGCTCCCGGTACCTATACGTGAGAGAACATTTATCATCTAGTAGAGCGGTGTGTACCTATACGTGAGAGAACATTTATGATCTAGTAGAGCGGTGTTTGTAGCATTGCAAAAGAACTCTAAAAACGAAAAATAACTACCTCCCACTGTCAAAATATTATGCACAGCAACAAACGTTGGCTTCTTTAACTCCGACAAAATATCCCCTATAAATCAGTCTATTACTTATTGTAAGCATACTAATTTTATCACTACCAGAAGTAAAAAAAAAAAGGAAAAAATTGAACCAATTCAAGTATCAATCAGTTAGTAAATTGAAGCATAGAAATCAACATAACATTGAATGATCTGAAATCTACAGTACTAATGGTGTTCACTTACAGTCATTTTCGAAGGAGAACTCGAATTTCTTCCCATTTCAAAAGCCAACTACTGCCACTATCACCATCAATCCATCGTCATCTTCTCTTCTTTATCCTCAATACAATCTACCATTACCATCATCACCATACAAAACGAAAATTAAATATTTCTATACCACCACTGCCATCATCTTCAACAACTAATTTAATTCGATACAAATACGTAACAATTAACTGACCTTTAAACGGCATTCAAATAAAACTTAAAATTCAAACCAAATTTAACAATAAATCATGTACTAAACCCTAATTAAACACATAATCGTTGTTTTACCTTTGTTATGGAAGCGATATACATCATACAAACTGCAGTTGAATCTCTAACAGAACTTTGATTCTCTCGATATGTTCGTCTTCAATGGAGCTTTTAGGTTCTTCAAGCAAAATCCATTTGAAATCAGAATGAATCTATTATTTTTATGCTGGAGATTAGGTTTTGGAACCAAATTTAAGATTTGAAGTAGAATCAACTGAAACTCGATGTAAATCGATTGTTTGGGAAGGTGTTGCTGGTAGTGGTGGTTAATTTGGTGGAAGCAATGGAGGTGGCGCTAGACCTGGTGGTGTGATTAATGGAGGTGGTGGCGGAATTAGAAAAGTTTCTGGAGTAGCGGTACTGGTAGCGGCGGAGAAGTTCTCTATAATTTCAGATCTAAAAGAAACTCGAGCAATAATATAGGAGGGGGCAATATTGGTATTAGTGATAAATTAATTTTCTTCTAGAAGGTGGTGGTCTTCAAATTTGTCCCTTTAGGGATAATAGTGAAGGCCCAAGAGAATGAGGGACAATAGTTCAATTTCCTCAAAGTAAATACCTTCACCAAAAGGTTAAGAAAGAAGGTAACAAACAAACCCTAATCTCAATAATTTTACATAATAATAATAAAAAAACCAAGGTGACCATAAATGATACAAAAACTCCATTCATAAAAAAAGTGGAACAAAAACTCCAAAATCTTATAACTGACTAAATTACCCTCTAATTTTATTCAACCCACCAAAACCAGCCAAAATCAACCCCACCCAAATCAAAACCTAAAACAAATATCCCAACTCGTCTCTCTCTCTCGGCCTCTCATCTCTCTGGTTTTTCTCCTCCTCATCGTCGCCACCACCATCACTATTCATCGTCGCCACCACCATCACTATCACCATCAACATGTCTTCGAATTTTGACAACAAGTTTTAGCTTATCTAATCTTCAAATCCATCAAGGTTAATCTAATCTGTTCAATTTAATCCCAAAATGACCAAAGATCCGGTTCGTGTTCTTGTTACTGGTGTTGCAGGTTTGTTTTTAAAACGATCTCTTGCTGAATTTTTGTTTTCTTTAAATTTCAGTGGGTGATTAAGATCTAAACTGATTTTCAGTGTTTAGATAACTAATTTAATTTTACTGAATTACTTAAAATGGATAACATTAGATCTGTGTGATCGACATGGATTTTAGTGTAGAGATCCAAATCATCTTATATTTTGTTGTTTCTTTTGAATGGAAGAACCGAGAGGAAAGAAAAGAGTTGAGTGAATAACACACATCCAAATTACTTTCAGATCTGGTTCTTTGTATAGAGATCGGCTTCAAAGGATTTTTTTTTTTTTTAATTTTGATATTCTGAACATCAAAAAAAGATAATAAAGAGTTGATTTTCGATAGGATTGGATTGGATTTTAGTGTTTGATTGTATCAAAATGAAAATTTAAATGTTTATAGATATGATCAAATTCGAAGCTGACGATCTGTATCGAGCAACTTAAGATCTTAATAAATAACGTAATTCAATTGTTTGATTTAAATTGCATCATTTTTATTTGCTTTTGATCTTCTATGTGTATTTTAGTAAAGGATTTTTAGTTCTGATTTGATATTTACCTCATTGTTCTAATATGCAAGATAGAAGTTGTATCCAAAATCTTTTCAACGGATTTTGGATTTTCAACGGCTGTTGGTGTTGACTGTTTTTGGAGAATAATTGGCTGTCTTTTTATTGTGTAGGTGTTTATATTGCATGAGGAACTAAACATTGTATCATTAGTCCATCGTTTCCCTTCCTTGTTGCTCTTAACATGATTTTTAGAGGTTAACAATGTATTTGATGTACATAATACCACTCTTAAAGATGATATTAAAAGCAACAAAGAGGAGATACGAGCAAAGAGCACTGGCTATGAATTCCACTTTTAAAGATGAGCACTAATTTCATTTACCTTTGGGGAGTCATTGCTACGGTTAGTCCGTCTATCTTAGCTTGATAAGTACTTCTTCTTTTTTATTTTGTGCTTCTTTTCTAGGATCTTACGGGAATAAATTTTTTCCATTGCTATTACATTGTAAGTGATGTTAACGTAAGGCTGTTCACTATGGATGTGAGAAGAGGGATGAAAGCGACGTAAAACCGTCGCCTATACTCCCCTCTCTCTCCTCTTCCCTCACACCCACTGCGAAAGCGCAGTGCCCCTCCCGGAACTGGGAGGAAAGCGAGTGAGCGAGTATCGCTCAAATAGGGAAAGCGAGATAGCTTTCCTCGCTCAAGTTTTACTTTTTAATTTAAAAACAATAAATTAATAGTAGGAGGACCCACATGTCGGGAATAAAGCGAGAGATTTTTTATCGCTTTTTAACTTTTTTGAATTTAAAAATAATAAAACAGATTTTGTGGGTCCCTTTTTTTATTAAAAAAAATTAAAAAATTAATAAAATATATTTTGTGGACCCATTTTTTTAACAAATAATAAAATAAAGATTTGAGCGAGATAGCTTTCCTCGCTCCAGTGTTTTACTCAGGGACGGAGCCAGGAATATTGTTTAGGGGGGACAAATATTTCCAATTTAAGGTAGTGGCACTACAACAAAAGGCGGCAGAAGGCCGCAAAATTTTTTAGGCCTTTATTACGTAAAATCTATGCGATTTAAGCCTAGTATTTGAAATTTTCGAAGCAGTATAATGAAAATTTGAACAAAAACTTACTCAATTCAAGCCCCTATAAGTAATTCTGATATCGAAAGGGGGACAATTTTATAAAAGCCAATAATTCCTAAGCCTAATTTTGCAATTTCAGAAACTTTAGGGGGGACTGCAGTCCCCACTAGACTTCATTTAGGTGCGTCCCTGGTTTTACTCCATAGTAAACAGGCGTCCGGGAGGGGCACTGGGGAAATACTGTTGGGATGATTTCTCTCACCTCCATAGAGAACAGCCTAAGGAATGACCTGATTTTGGGGGAGAAAGACCGAGTTATCGATGAGTTCATTAACCATACACAACACGTTATTGATTTTTCAGTGAGTAATGGTTGTTATTTTCTTCCTTGGGTGTTGTCAAAACCATGTGTTCAGGTTGTGTACATATTATCAGAATATATAAATGAATCTGAACTAGTATCTTCTCACTAATCGTCCAAATATAAGACTTCAACCCAATTGCAGCATAAAAAGTGAGAATGGGATAGTGGCTATGGATTTTAGTGCCTAGTAGTTAGTAGTCCAATGGTTAATCTGTATAGAGTCTGGTCATTTTCCTCTTATTAGCCAAGCATGCAATGTTTTAGAGCAGAAACTTAATTCGTTTTATAGTAATTACTAATTTTCTTAAAGTGACACTTACACGTGGTCGTGATTCTAGGTTGCAGAGGCCGAGAAGGGGACTGCTCGTTGTAGCTAGCAAGGTGAGGGGAAATTCCTAGTAAGCAAATTTTCTGGTTGTCAGTTTTTTGAGTTGTAGTAGATGCATACTGCCGTAACCTACCATATGCTCATATCAGTATGCAAGACTACATACCATATGCTCATATCAGTATGCAAGACTTCCCTTTTCGTTGGGTTGGTTGGTGTATTGTGTTGAGTAATGCGTTTCTTATCTTTTGCATGAAGAGGTTGTTGCTGTTGGGCCTGGTCGCTTGATGAGTAATGCAAACAAAAGGCATTTGCTTTTCCTAGTTATTTATAGCGCAACCATTGATAGGGTGTGTGGAATAGTATATTTATAGCAAAACCAGAATTGGTTTCATTCAATATTTTCAAAGAAACCAGGTTTGGTTTCATTCGAATTTGCCATTTGTAACCAATGTTGGTGTTGGTTGAATGGTAAATTTAATGAAACCATATTTGGTATCATTCGATATTTTCAATGAAACCAGGTTTGGTTTTCATTCGAATTTGCCATTTGTAATCAATGTTGGTGTTGGCTGAATGGTAAATTTAATGAAACCAAATTTGGTTTCATTCGATATTTTTAATGAAACCAGGTTTGGTTTCATTCGAATTTGCCACTGTAACCAATATTGGTGTTGGTTGAATGGTAAATTCAATGAAACCAGATTTGGTTTCATTCGATAATTTTAATGAAACCAGGTTTGGTTTCATTCGAATTTGCCACAGTAACCAATATTGGTGTTGGTTGAATGGTAAATTCAATGAAACCAGATTTGGTTTCATTCGATTTTGTAGGTGTTGTTAAATTTATATTGAAACCAGATTTGGTTTCATTCGATTTTGTCAATGAAACCAATGTAGGCGTTGTTAAAATTTTATAGAAACCGGATTTGCTTTCATTCAATTTTGTCAATGAAACCAGGTTTGGTTTCATTTGATTTTGTCATTGAAACAAGTGTTGGTGTTGGTGAAATGCCGAGTTTATTTTTGTGTAGGTGGAATGGTTAATTTATATTGAAACCAAGATTGGTTTCATTCGATTTTGTCATTAAAACCAATTTTGGTATGTTAAAATATGGTTGAAACTTTTTTTGGTTTCAATGTCCAGATGGGTGGCGGCGGCGGTGGGCGACGTCGGCGGCGGTGGGTGACGGCGGTGGGCGACGGTGCTGGCGCCCGTGGTGGTGGTTCTGACGCTGGTGGTGTTCTTGCTGGTGGCGGCGGCGGTTCTGGTGGTGTGCTGGCGGTGGTGTGGTGGCGGTGGTTTGGTGGTGGTAGTCCTGGCGGTGGTGGTGGAGATGTGGTGGCAGAGGCGGTGGTGCTGTGGTGGTAGTGGTTTTGTTAAAATATTGGGTGTAATTAGTATTTAAATATTTGGGTGTATTTATTATTTAGATAGTTGGGTGTATTTAGTATTATTAAAGATATTATATGGAAGAATAGGTTGGGAAAAAAAATGACCTAATTTAAACTATTTGGACTTTTTGTATCACTTATGTATAATATGGAGTTTTTGTTTCATCTTTTTATTAAAATGAGTTTTTGTATCATAAATTTGTTCACTAGGACTTATAGTCCACGGACTAATAATTTTACCCCTTAATTATTTAGGGTTTTAATCTCATTTCGTGTAATATGTTTATAATTGCAGTGATGGTGAGCCTCCCAGACGATGTCATGCTGGACATCTGTGTCAGGTTGCCCGTTAAGTCAATTGGGCGACTCAGGTGTGTTAACAAGATTTGGTACAAGTTATTGAATGGTCGTAAGTTTGTTCAGAATCATCTATGTCACGCTACTGAAATGAACAGATTAAGTGTTATGGTTCCTAAAATCGAAGGATCTCAGCATCACATTTACACCATAGATTATGATCCTGTGTCGTCTACAAGTAGTGTTCGTGTTCATACCAATCTCCCATTTGTAGTAGATGTACCTAGGTTTAGGGTTCTAGGACGTTATAATGGTTTGGTTTGCCTAACTCCTTACGACGTGAATATCTTTTTCCTTTGGAACCCATGCACAAATGAATATAAGCAACTGCCGGAAATACCACAAGGTACACGTAAACTAGTTAGCAAACCTATGAAACGGCCGTGGAAAATAATGAAACCCATTTACAGAGATATACAATGTGGGTTTGGTTATGATTACAAGATTGAGAAGTTCAAAGTGGTAATACTGACCAATTATGGCCAGTTTTGGTCCGATAATATTCATGCTTACCTCCATACATTAGGGTCAGATAGTTGGGTAAGACTTGAGACCTTCCCTTGTACTCATTGTGTTCAGCCAGATGTAACTCAGGTGCCCGTTAATGGAGTTATTCATTGGGATGCACGTCGCAAATATGATGGAGCATATCGTAGAATTATTCTTTCTTTTAATACCGAGAAAGAGATATTCCAAGAGGTGCCATGGCCTGACTTGTTGAGTAAAGAGTACAAAACATATTGTGTGTGTTGGGAGGGTCTCTCTGCATATGTGGTGTTAATAATGAGGTTGGTTTTGAAGTGTGGGAGTTCGAAGGACTGTAAAGCGACAAAGTCTTGGGTTAAGCTTTTTAGCATCGACATGATGAATTATTTTGGGTTCGTTCCGCTAAGTATTTTTCCCTTGCATGTGAAGAACGATGAGTTTCTTTTCGGATTTGATACAGATGTTGGTTTTCATGTCCATCAATATGACCCAAAACACGGAACACCTAAACCTCTTTTTGTATATGACAAAAATATGGTATACACCCAAACTGCAGTCAATGTTGAGAGTTTGGTTTCACTGAACTCTGTTAGTCATGTGGATAGGAAGGATGTCTATGCTAATGATGACAAGAGCATTTGAGAATCTGATGCACTTCGTTTCTTTGGTAAGTCACTTTTCTTTCTGCAAACAACATTTAGTGGATTTTATCAGACTCAAGTAGTCCTCTTGTTATCAGATCTTATTTGTTAATATTCTGAGATTCATAATATAAATTTCATACTTATTTAGATTTGTTTTTTAGATAATGTAAGCTCAGTTGTAGCAGTTAATGGTGAAAAATCAATTAGTAATCCTCTTTAAGTGTCAGCTTTCTTTTTCACTTGTATGGTGGTCTCACCTCTAACAAATTTTTCTGAAGATTTATTCTCTTTGTAGCAATTCATCTCATTGTTTTGTCACTTTGTTGCCTTTATTTGAATTAGAGTTAGTTGGTTGCAGAATTTTCAAGAGTTATTTACAGGACAGAGTTTATGTGCTAACTGTTTTACAATCTTTTACCAGACTCTGTATTATCTTCTGTTCTCTCATCTCACACGACAGAGACCATAATTGAGGGCCGGGTAAACTAGAATCTCTAACCAGACTTTGTATGGTCTTCAGTCCTCTCAACAGATCTTGCCCTTTGTCGAGGATTGTTTTCCTGTTGTTCGGATTTTATACGCTACTCTACTACTTTGATTTCTGATTTCCTTATGTTATATGTTTCTCATAAGTTTTTTTCTATGTCAAAATCTTCTACGGCTACCCAGATCTATGAAACAAAGAATTTTTGTTAGCTTTGCTCTCCGACTTAATTTATATTCGATATTTTGATTCTTTAGTCATTCAAACTGTGGGAGTTCTTTCTCTCCTTCTCACATATTTTATTAGTTCGCAGCCAATTGTTCTTTAGTTCCTTAATGAGCGAGGGTTTGTTCAGTAACTTGAGTTCTTTGAGAAATGAGAAGTTCCGTTGAAAAGAATTATATGCACTTCTGGTCTGCAGAGAACATTTTCAGTACCACAATGCTTGCCTCATGGTCAGTGAATCCAGACCACACCGCACATCACAATCCCACCGTGGATTACTACCTGCTCTATTGGCGTTTACATGACTACATAATATCATTTTCCCTTGTAGTTACATGACTTCAGAATATCTGAAGGCAACAACCCAAGAAGAGCCATAAGTATATATTTTAGCAGATTATACGGTTGTATTCCATTGCTTTAGTTTTCTTTAGAAAATTTCTAACTGATAAACGTTTCAAAGTTCCTAGCTTTTGATACAGCATCAGTCTCCAACTTCCTTGAGCGCTTTTCTGGTAGTTGAATACAAGGATTCCACGTATGTTCTTGATGTAGGGTTTATCCCATTTGCAGTTATGTTTTCTCACTTCTAGCACTACATTTTCGCCAATTAAACTCATTTATGGGAAGTGTCTTCATAACTATTCTTTTCATTCCGTGTGGTTTTGATAGTTTGTCAGACGTTTCCAGTCTTTGATGCGTGTTTGGTGTTGTTAACAACCTGAGCATCGTTTGATTAATTGTTTCTGCTCAGTTTGAAATTTCTGTTCAGTTACGTAATTTGTATGTGGTTTACCGCAAAGCAAATCGACAATAAAAAGAAGTACTAGTTATTATCAAACTTCTTCTGCAGGTAGTATCATTGTTTGTGAATCTTCACAAAACAAACCAGTGATTTTATCAATCAAGTCAGTGGGAATTTATCATGGTCAAAACTCCTTCTCGAGTTATCGGCTTCTTCTTTGTTGTGGTGGTCGCTTTCCAATCCGTGTAAGTACTGCTTATCGAAAATGTCCGTGTTTTTATCTCTTTTTATCGTAGTTTGCGTTCACATTACCGGTATATGATTTTAATTTCCTTTTTCAACAGGTTCTAGTTAGAATATAGGCATAACAAAAACTATTTTTTAGTTTAATGTTCATACTGAAAAATTCAGAATAGTAGAAACAACTAGTTACTTCGGTTTTCGGGATGTGCGCAAGGCTACAAAATTTCTCATATATGGCGCCTAACAAATTTTAGTCTCCGGCGACATAAGTGAGAAATTTTGTTTCAAGCTCATCCCAAAAGGAAGATGCTTGCGTTGGGATGTTTTACTGTATTCAATTATTACTATTTTTTTTTTTTTGAAAGGTTACTAATCTTTCAAAATTGCTAATGTTTATGAGGACCTGGGGCTAGCCCAGTGGTTCCTCGTCGGCTCCCCATAGGGGAGACCTGGGATCAAATCCCGACAGTATCAAAAAAAAAAAAAAAAAAAAAAAATTGCTAATGTTTATATTTACATAAATAACACATAAATTACTAAGGGATGCTTTAGTCCCACACATAATAAGGGAGGTTCTAGGTGGTTAAGTTGGGGACAGTATGGGTACTATATGTGGTCGGCAGTCCATTTGATCCTTCAAACGAACATAGAGATTCTGATTTTTCCCTTTTCCTCTGATGTAACGCTCCTCACTAATCAATGGTCCCGACTTCATAGTGTAGAACGTGTTTTGTATATATGTTTGAATTGCAGTTGAAGTAGACATTCTGAAAATCCATGTATGTGTGTTTGTGTGTTATCGGAACAGCCTTATCTATCTATCTGTCTTGCCTCATGATTGGTAGTTGAAAAGGAGATATTTTCTGAAAATCCATGGATCTGTGTGTGTGTGATTGGATTAGCCTTTTCTATCTATCTGTCTTGGCTCATGATTGGTAGTTGAAGTAGATATTCTGAAAATCCATATCTGTCTTGGGTCATGCAATGTGGCTTATAAATACCACATGATTTCGATGCAGAGAAACACACAACCAAGAAAGAAACAGAAAAAACAAATAAAAAAAAAGTACTAGAGCGTCAGAGAGAAATGGAAGCAGCAGCAA
The DNA here is from genome assembly GCA_023529015.1 of Papaver nudicaule. Lineage (NCBI taxonomy): Eukaryota > Viridiplantae > Streptophyta > Magnoliopsida > Ranunculales > Papaveraceae > Papaver > Papaver nudicaule. Next base: position 43,138 of record JAJJMA010042144.1, read on the forward strand.
CTCCCACCACTGTTACTTCTCCTGATAATACTACTCAAGAGTATGTACAGGAGGAACCTTTAGATAGTTGGACTCCTCTTGTTGATGAAGTAGCAGCAGCAGCAGCGGAAGCAACTCCCACTGGTATCACTAATGATGATGATACTACTCAGACTCCTCCTCTTGTTGATGGAGGAGAAGTAGGAGTTGTTCTTAAATTGAATGCTGCTGATGAAGACGTGCATGCCACCATGGCAAAAACACTGCCACGGTACGTCATGATCCAATCGAACTTGAATTATAGGTACTTGCGCTTCGACCAAGGAAATGCAAGTATACCTAATGCCCTTCGGTTCCACGGAGATTATAGCTTCGGGCTCGATACGAGATTTGAGGTGGTGCCAGCTACCACCGGAACTGGACTCGTACATATCCGGAGTTTGCATAATAGCCTGTACTTGGCACATTTGGGTACAGCGTATAGATGGATCACTGCCAGGGCCGTAAAACCCGAGGAGGATCAATCTAACCGACATTGCACGCTCTTCCAGCCAGTATTTATGTATTCCAACAATCACCGCGTCTGTAGGCTCCGCCATGTCAACACAGGCAGATTCGTTCACTTGTACGTGCCTACCATCAGAGACGATTTCACCAACAGCTTGTGTTTAATCGCTAACCGTAATGCTGATGTGTTCACCTTCATCGACTGGAAATCCGTCGTGGTGTTGCCTGACGTCATCAGGATCAAGGGCGACAACGGAAACGACCTCAGGGCCTGGGCGGACGGGTTTATGGACTACCAAGTAAAAGCCGACAATTCCTCATTGTTCGACTACGAGGTGTCTCCAAGCCGCGACGGAGGCATGCGTCTGAAGAGTGTTCGCTTTGGCACTTACTGGACGGATATGAGTGACAGTACTTGGGTACTGTTAAGGCAGGCTTCCACAGCATTCCATAACACTGCCACCGTCTTTTTGCCCACGATAGTTGGGGACCGCGCCCTCATTCGAAGTTTGAGGAGTAACATGTTTTGCAACAGACACACAGGAGAGGGTAAGAACCACTGCCTTGCCACACGTTCCACTTTTCCTGACAATTGGAGCTACGTGGAGATCGAGGAGCCTGTTCTGTCAAGGAGAATCACTGACATCCAATATCGCCTGGATGCTGCAGTGATCCACGAAGCCAACAATGTTACACTCATCAGTGATAGTACGCATAACAGAACTTCACAGACCATCACGGCAGAATTAGATGTCAGGACTACAGTGACCAATACAACTGAATGGAGCAACAGTTTGACTTGGAAACTGGGTTTCACGGTGAGTTTTAGCGCTGGTATCCCGAAAATTGGATCCATGGGGTTAGAGATGAGCACTGAGGTTAGCAGAGAGACGAGATTTGGAGAATCGGTGACAACAACCCAAGAAGTCGGGTCGAGGCGAATTGTCCCTGTGCCGCCTATGACTTCGATGGAGGGTCGTCTGGTGGCAACACGGGCTTCGTACGACATACCCTTCTCGTACACTGTGCGTGACGTCTTGAAAAATGGGACTCCAAGAGTATATAGAAAGCATGACGGCATTTTTACTGGGAGAGATGGCTACGGTTATGAATTCCATCCTGTGGAGACACCTCTCTCGTAAATCTAGCTTCGCCGGTGGTGATGATGGAGATGATGCACCTTATTTGATTTGCTTTGTTTGTCTGGGTTTGCTTGTTTATTTGTGGTGTGTTTGGTTTTCCTTTGTTTGTTTGTTTGTGTGGTGTGTTTGTTTATCTGCTATCAAGATCCAGCGATCTTTTATTCGTTTGTTTGTTTGTTTAATGTTTGTAATTTTGGAAGTTGATTGAATAAGATTTGTTTATAAAAATTCTCTATCTGATGCACGGTTAATCTTCTTCTAGTTGCTTTAGTCGTGCAATATAGTATAACTTGAAGACTTGGAACCAAAGAGACTTGCAACGCATATCAACGTTCCTAATTGATTATTCTTTTGATTTGGTTCTAATTGGAAACAAAAATGAGGTTATTTTATCGAGTTGATGGGGTCTAAGAGTAATTTGAGATCTATTATCTTCAATTTAGAAATCAATTTTGGCAAAGAATCATCAAATCACATTCAATTTGGTCAAATTGGAAAAGTGTCTCCAAAGAGTTTACTCCACGTTTTTTTTGCCGTTTTCCGGCTTGAATAACGGCGAACCTATCGGAATTTGGATCGACTTGATGGCGTATAACAAAACTTGGGGATTATCACTCTTCAATTTTGAAATCAATTTCGAAAAGAAAAATAATTTCATATCCAATTGAGTCGTTTAATATTATTAAAAAAGCGTGATGTGACAAATAAATATACAAAAGTCATGGACTGTGACGGACAAATATACAAAAGGCATCTTATAGGACTCCCTTCGGTCGTCCAAGAAAGGCCTCCCTCCATCCGATCGGTCGTCCAATGACAGACATTGTTCCTCATTTTCTACGTGAGAACATGGACTCTAGCTGAGATATTTCACGAAAATATGAAAAGCAAAACGAACAAGGTCTAAAAAGTAATTTTTTTAATAGAACCACTAAAAAGGTAGGGGGGGGGGGGGGGGGCCCAAGGCTTAGTCTTATGGGGCTACTACTTGGCTACTACTTCCACCAAAAGCGTGGTGTATTCTAGTAGTACTACTTCTCTCTCCTAGCATTTGGTAGTAGCTTAAGTAGTAGCTACTACGAAAACGCTGAACGGTTCAGCGCTGAAAAAGCGAGAAAACGCTAAATGGTTCAGCGCTGAATGGTTCAGCGTTTTCCTTCAGCGCTGAACGGTTCAGCGTCAAATAACTTTTCCGAGTTTGACCTTTTTTTTCATACACCCAGTTGACACCTTCAGCAATATATCGTGTTTCTAACTCTGTTTTCTCACACTCACGTTACACCACCAATTTACAAACACCGGTTATGCAAAAATGAACAAATTTCATACCAACAAATTCATAAAACAAATACAAGTTGCACCATATGTAAATTAAAAGATAAATTTTCATTAATAACTTAAAGGATTACATTAAAATTTAAATCCGCTCATTCGAGTAATGTGTTAACACGAATGAGTATTTCCCAAAGGAATAATTACATTGAAATTTAAATTCTACTTCTAATTTAAACATAACAATTACTCATAAATCATTCCTCAGGAGCCAAGCCATGACGGATCAGTATCTCGTTCCTCCATAATTTGTAGAGGGCACGTTCAGCTTGTGGTACTTGATGGAGAGGTTGCGTCCCTCAAAGATTATGTATATTTCTTGTACATTTTGCCGACTAGGTAACGTTACCCAGGGGTTGCAGACACTAAGATGCGTGGCGTCATCAAAGTGATGCAAAATTTGAATTTTTGAGTTAGCTTACACGTTTGTGTTTTCTTTATTTTTCAGCTCAGCTTCACTGCAAGCTTATCAACGTAAACTAGAGTGAAAACTTTTTGATGTTTCATCAAATCCGTGTAATTTTTCTGGGATCTATATATGTAGCTGCATCTGCATTTGTTTTTCTGACCAGAACGAGCAAATTTTTGTTGTAGGCAGACCAATGTAAGGGAATTCTACGAGTACAGCACTGTTGCATGCTGCAGCTGCATACAGGAGTCTTACTGAACCCAAGTATGGTGGCAACTATTATTCTGCAGTAAAATATGTGCTCATGCCCATAGCTAGTCAGCTCAAGATCAAGAGTAAGAATTATGTGCTCCCATGAATGTAACAGATGAATCAAAATAAAATTAGCTCTCGTCCATTAAATAAGCTTAAATTTTGAAGGTTACTCTACATAAGTAACTGCAATGAGATTAACGGAAACAGACGAATTAAATTCGAACATTAATCGATCAGACTAGGATTCTGTGACTGTTGCCGTCGAATTCATCCATCAGGATATAAGCATGCCTCAAAAAGAAAAGAAAACAATACCAGACAGTAGTAGTTTTCCTTGAGGAAAGTGATGCAAATGGTTAGACCTAGTAATGGATCAAATGTTGCAGCACCTGCACCATCACCTGGCAGCGCTTTCCCTAAAAGACAGAGCAACAGTCTCAAGGCTTATAATCCAAGAGCCTAGCCTTTCCAGACTTCTCTACCAAATCTTTTTGCGGTAACCAAAACCGATTCATTGTGAAAACGACGGATCAGAAGTTGCATTTCATGGTATACATCAGCAATGTAGGCCTAGTATTTGATCGACAGAGGCAGCGAAGTGAGCCTATTGCCTTACCTGCTGCTTTGGTACCATATATAATAGGTTGCTGCAATGTAGGTAATGTTATGTGGCCATTACAAATCCACCATAACATCACCAATGTCAGTATGCTTTTCCGTGGCCTTATTTTTATGTCAGATCGATGGTTGAATGTGTTTTCACTTCTGGCAGAACTAGCACTTTGTAATGGGCAATCTAAGAAACCTGCTTTGAGCCCTTCCCAAATTATGCAAGCCCTCCCGCCGTCCCTCCCCCTAGTAATTTTTGAGACCCCTTTAGTTTTCCAACTTTTTAAATACCAAACTACCCCTCACATGATTAGAGTTAATAATAAGATTAGAGTTAAGTATATACTTAAGGTTTTAGATAATTTAGGTGAGAGAAAATCAGAATTTTGGGGAGATTTTTGTGTGGAGAGGGGAAGAAAAAGAGGGAAAAAAAAAGAAAAAAATTTGGGTTTTTGGTGTGATTCTTGTTTTGTTTGTGTGTTTTGTGAAATGTTTGGGGGGGATAACATTGATGAACCTCATCGTAACAAACATACGATGATCGTTGCGAGAAATCCGGTTATGGGAGAATCTTCGTCGTCACGAAACGTTTTACCGGAAACTCAAGAAAACAACGATTTCGATGATTTTTTTGTCCCAAATCCTGAAGATGAGCACTTATATGATGAACCCATTGCTTCAAATTCACAGGTATACTTCAAAATCATGTTTTATGGCCGAAATCGAGCTAAAGGTGAGACTTTTATGTCTCACCAGCGCCATATTCGGCCCCTATTATGGCAGCCAATGTTCAAGACGAAGAACAGTTCGGCTGCCATAATAGGGGCCGAATGTTGTTTTTTTCGAAATATATTGACACATTCGGCCTCTAAACTTTAGCAGCCGAATCAGGATTCGGCTGCTAACCTAAGTACTAATAGAGGCCGAATGTAGGCAGCTGAAAAAGAACTTGAATTTTTATTTTACAGCGTCACATTCGAAATAGGGGCCGAATGTTCATTCGGCTTGTAAAGTTTAACAGCCGAATGCGCATTCGGCTTCTAACATGAGTTATCGTGCCAGCCGAATGTTAATTCGGCTGGCACTATGAGCCAAAATAAAAGCCGAATGTGGATTCGGCTACTAACATTTGAAGGCCGAATGTTGCATGTTTACATGTGTTTCTCTCTTGTAGGTTGTTCCGGGTGGTATTGAAACAACCGCCGAAGATATGGATCCCTTACAAACCATTCACGAAGATACTAGAGATTATTTTCTACCTTTTCTCGGCTTGGTAGGTTTTTTTACCTCGCTCTTCTCTTTTAGTCAACCCCATTGTATTTCAAATTCTTAGTTGTTTCGATTTGATTATGTAGACTTGGAAAAGTAGAGACGAATGCCGAGATTGGATCGTAGAACATGCAAAGAGAATAATGGGCGTGCTCGTAAAAGGTAGGGAAAGCAAGGAATGGCGGTTAGTGATGGTTTGTGAGAGGAGTGGGTTAAGCACCTTGGTGAGAAGACACACGAAGAAACAAGTTCGAAAGCCCGGGAAGACGGATAAAAGGTACAAGACAGTGACAAGGAAAGCGAATTGCCCTTTCAAGGTAGTTTTTAACTACAACCGTACCGAAGAATTGTGGCATATGAATCCAAATATGGATTGCCGTCATAATCACGAACGTCCACATGACCTTCACGGACACTACAAAGCCGGAGCATTCAAACCAAATGAGTACAAGGAAATCGAGACGTTGTCGGAATTACGTGTCCCTCCCATAAAAATACTAGGGAAGTTGAAAAAGGATAACCCGGAGAACAAGAGTACCTTGAAACAAGTATACAATGCAAGAGCTACAATTAAAATGAGGGGTTGCCAAGGTAGGGGTGTGATTAAACAATTGATGTGGTTATTTGAGCAACACAACTACACGGTCAAGAAGGATTTGGATGACAAGAGAAGAGTGAGGAACTTATTCATTGCCCACCCGGCAATGGTCCAATTGGCCTTATGCTTTCCAGAAGTTCTTTTGTTGGACTGCACTTACAAAACCAATAGGTATCAAATGCCCTTGTTGAACATAGTTTGTCATACGTCGACAAAGGCACCATTCACGGTGGCATTTGTTTTTATGAATGACGAGACGACCGAGAGTTATGAATGGGCATTGGACGCATGTAAGATGCTCTACGATCCGGAAGTGCTTCCCAAGGTATTTGTGACCGACCATGAAGATGCATTGATGGCGGCTATAAGAAAGGTATTTCCCGACGCCGTGAACTTCCTTTGCACCTATCACATTTGGAATTGTGTCAAGAAAAAGTGCCAACCGATAATACAACCTATCAACATGGGTGAAATTCAGAAGATTAAAAAGACACCGGAAGATCAACGAGAGCCTTTGGAAAAGGAGTTCCTTGCTAAGTTTGAAGCGAATGAAGAAATGTTTAGATTATTCTCGGAAGAGTGGGATAATTTGGTTTTTTTACCGACCCGTGGAATTTATAACTCATGGTATGAATTGTTTGTTGATCGTTGGAGCGTACAGTTCGACGAAGTCATTAAGTATTTGAAGAAAGAATTGTTGGATCATCATGCAATACGGTTTGTTTACGCTTTCACGAATGAACACAAACACTTCGGGAACCGAGCCAAAAGCATGGTGGAGGCGTCTCATTACCGATTGAAGAAGAACTTATTTGGGTGTATCGACTCGTTCGTCTCCCTTTTCGATTCAATCAATGAGTATTTCACATGTGATGTTAGGAGGATCCTTGAAGAATTTGAATGGAATAGGATGATGCAACACCAAACTTATGGGGACCACAAGATGCTCCGCGGCCTTACTCATAACGTCTCACATCTATGCATCGAGATATTGATGAAAGAGAGAAAGAAAAAGGATAAACACAACATCCAACCGGGCGATGAATGTAATTGCATGTTGATGGAATCGATGGGACTTCCATGTCGACATATAATGGCCAACTACGAAGACCCCGATCTCATACCTTTTGAGGATATTGATCCACATTGGAAGCAATTAAGCTTTGTTCCTCGTCCAACCGATGATCCCGACGAACCCTTTGAGGAGACGGATGTTGGAAAAAGGCTAATTGAGAAGTACAAGCGAAGTAACCGGGCGCAAAGGCAAATTCTATTGCACGAGATGATACCGATCGTGGAGCCATACACCGAGGAGGGATTGGAAGAACCGAGGGTAGGTCGAAGCAAACTATGACGAGGAAGGCAACTAGAGCTCACAATTTGCAAGCGTCTAAAGATTACACAAAAAAATCCTTCCGGTATTGAGTACCACAATGCAAAGTATGAGGAGGAGAGGAAGGAAATGGAGAAGTTGGGGATGCCGGTACAAGATAGAGATAGTGTGTTGAGTTCAAGGAAGAGGAGACGGGCAAACAAAGCTCCATCAAGCGTGGGAAATGGCAACAATAAGGGGAGTAAGACACCTAGCACACAACCTAGTTATAACAAGAAGTGGACTCTAAAAGACATCATCCCCAAGAATGTATTTGTTCCCACTCCACCGTCTCCCAAGCAACCTACCTTGGAAATAGAGAAAGGCAAGGGTAAGAAGATGGCGACACCACAAGAGAAGGAAATAACTCGCAAGACAAAACATGCATTTGGAAAATTTTCGGCACCAAAGGATAAGTCGGGTAATCTTTGTAGGAAATTCAACATGATATATGACAACTACATGGAGGACCTTCCCGAGATCATCCGACCTTATATTATAAGCATGGAAGATGTTGAAGGAGATGGCAATTGTGGGTATCATGTAACGGGCGAGCAACTAGGTTCATTCGCGGCTTCTCCGACATCCGGTTGGCATCAATGCAACTACATTCGAGAGAGGTTAGACCTCGCACTATGCAACAACCGGGATTTCTACAAGGAAATGATGAAGGATGGCATTAAGGGAGTAGCGGGTACAAATGAGGAATTTATACAATTTCGAAGGAGACTACGTGGAGGCCCTAGAATCGAAGATGGACATTGGATGGATTTTCCAATATGCGGGTTCCTTATAGCGGAGGCATTCAATTGCGTGGTACATTTCTACTCCTTTGCTTTGAGTCAAACTTATGTACCGCTTAAGTCTCCTTGCGATGCCAATGTGAATGATAGGAGACTTTTCATCGGGCATGTTGGAAGATGTCATTTTATTGGTCTCAAGCTACAACCTAGTTGCCCACTACCTCCATTTCATCCCCATAGTTTTTGGGAAAACGTAGAGAGAAACTACTCATGTGATTGGTATAACAAATACAAGACGGGAATTGATGCATGGACCGCTTACTACATGGAGCAAGGCATCCCTCAATGTAACGTATCGGATGGTGATAGTGAAGACTTGGATGATGATGATTTGATTGAAATGCACTCTTACATTGAAGAAGTAGAAACGACGGTCGGATTTGAAGAAGTTCAAGGAATCGAGGAGATGGTCACCGACTTGGGTTAACCTACTACGTTTTCTCGAATGATCTTGTTGTTTTTTGTTTGGTTTGGATGCAATTCCTTTTTTGGTACATTCGGCTCACACGAAATGCACTTTTTTGCCGGAATTTATTTTGTTTGGATGCATTTCCATTTTCGGAATTTATCATTAGTGTTGTTCGTATTTAAATGTTTCTCCTTTCCATAGTTTCCATTCCTTTTTTGATATTATTCAACATTCGGCTTCTATTTCTAACAGAAATAGAGGCCGAATCATTATTCGGCCTGCAACATCTCACACTTATAGAAGCCGAATTAGCATTCGGCTTCTATAAAAATTTCTCATTAGGGGCCGAATGTACATTCGGCCCTCACGATAATTTTTTATAGAGGCCGAATGTTGGGGTGTAAAAATTATTGAAAATCAGTGTAACATTCGGCCTCTAAAATCTGGGTACTTTAGAAGCCGAATGTATATTCGGCCCTCACGATAGTTTCATATTAGGGGCCGAATGTTTATTCGGCCCTCAAGATAGTTTCTTTTTAGGGGCCGAATAAATTGAGTAATATATGGTTGGTATGTGTAGGTAAGGAGGGTATTATTCGGCTTTCAAAAGAAACAAATATAGAGGCCGAATGTACATTCGGCCCTCACGATAGTTTAAAAATAGAAGCCGAATATATTAAACGGTAAAGAACTTAGACAACCACAATGCAAAGATGAAAATACAACAATAATAATAAGTAAACCAAACTATTATTGACCACTTCCAAACATTTCACCAAACTAATTCATTGACCGCCCTCAATCTTTCATAACATTCAACAAACTTGAATTCTCGGTGATGGATAAGGTAATATCGCTGCCGAGCTAGATTGAAAACTTCTTCGCGTGATACACCTCTATTGCTTTGGGCCATTGCTCTCCTAATTCGGACGAACTCAGCTATTTCTCCGCTAATGTGGTTCCACCGAGTTCTAATTTCATTTTCATCTCTATCATTCGGATTATTCGTAGCACTCACGAACACATCAAAAACACGGTTCCAAAACGGCGCTTGTCCAGGTACCACAACACCCATCAAGCCATTCAATGATTCACGCATGAAAGAATAAGTAATCCCAAGATCTTCTATGTGGGTATAATTCCTCACCATTTTGGAATAGCAAAAAACTTGAAAAATAAATTGGTATAACAACCTTTAGAAGTTGTGTCAAAACCTTATATAGAGGAGCCCCAACGGATCTATTCTTGAACTCCAACGGATCTATTTTCGAACTCCAACGGATCTATTTTTGAACACAACAACTCTTTTTTGATATTATTAAACATTCGGCCCCCATTTGTAACAGAAATAGAGGCCGAATCCATATTCGGCCTGCAACATCTCACACTAATAGAAGCCGAATTAGCATTTGGCTTCTAATTCTACATCATTAAGGGGCCGAATGTACATTCCGCCCCCACGATAGTTTCTTTTTAGAGGCCGAATGTACATTCGGCCTCCACAATAGTTCCCTTTTAGAGGCCGAATGTGACCTGCATATTTATTCCCAAACATAACAAATAACATAACCACATAACAAAGCATTGCATACATAGATTAAGAGTTTAAAGTTTGAAAACAAAACAAAGGATTCATAATACTTCGAAGGTTTTGAGAAAATCCTTTAGCTCATGGTAATGTGCTTCGTACTCGAATTCCTTTCCTTTACTTTGTTTCCATACCTTCAAAGTCCTGGCATAAACTTCATCCTCCGTAACATCTTTCCCAAGAAAATCTCGGGCCAATCTCCCCAAGTGCATAAAATCATGAACGTTTTGACGTATTTTCCACCATCGTTCTGAGAGGCCTCTTGCATCGCGCACATATTGGTTTTGAAACTTGAAGTCTTGTTCGATATACTTAAACAGGGAGATCCACTTGACATCCCCACGACTTTTTTGTAATCCATAATAGTGGATCACGTCTTTACAAGGACGTAGATCTTCTTCCAACGTAAATGGAGCGAAGCTTGGTTTGATTCGTGTTGATGGAGGAGGAGATAATGGTTTTTGAGATGGAGAACACGTATAGTAGTACTGATGAACAAACTTATCAGTCATGTTTCGATAACGTCTACGAGGATGAGATGCTGGAGGAGGTGTTGAGATTGATTCATTTGGTTTGCGTAGTAAAGATAGTATCTCTTGTGGTGATCGAGTTGGCCTCCTGGATTCATTTGACGATGAGCTTGACATTGTAGATTGATTGAGATAAAGGTTTGGGAAGAGTCTATTTATAAAGATGAGTACACAACGGATAGTTTTCTTGAACTCCAACGGATCTATTTTCGAACTCCAACGGATCTATTTTTGAACACAACCACTCTTTTTTGATATTATTAAACATTCGACCTGCAACATCTCACACTAATAGAAGCCGAATTAGAATTCGGCTTCTATTTCTACATCATATTAGGGGCCGAATGTACATTCGGCCCCCACGATAGTTTCCTTTTAGAGGCCGAATGTTGAGGTCTGCCAAGTAGTGGAGCACAGTGGATTCGGCTTGTAACCCATCCCAACAATAGAGGCCGAATATACATTCGGCCCCTAACGTGTATATGGAAATAGGGGCCGAATGTACATTCGTCCCTCACGATAAACATGTATAGAGGCCGAATGTTGGGGTGTAAAAATTATTGAAACTCAGTGTAACATTCGGCCCTCACGATAGTTTCACATTAGGGGCCGAATGTACATTCGGCCCCCACGATAGTTACCTTTTAGAGGCCGAATGTGACCTGCATATTGATTCCCAAACATAACAAATAACATAACCACATAACAAAGCATTGCATACATAGATTAAGAGTTTAAAGTTTGAAAACAAAACAAAGGATTCTAAAACAAACATGAATAACAAAGTTTTTCAAGTTTAAGAGTATTAAAGATAAGAGTTGAAAGAATTCAAGCATTAAGAGTTTCATTGTCCACGCCCTCTTTTCGGGCGACCACCTTGATCATCAGCACCACCGGCTCCACTCGAACCTTCACCCTCCTTGCGCGGCCTCTTACTTGCCATTGTGTCACTAGCATAGCCGTTAATCAATTGTTCCCATTCATCATGGCAGGCACTCCAATCGTCCACATTTATAGCTTTTTTGTTCCCCATCCTAACCTTCATTTTCTTCAAAAGCCCCCTAGACTTTGAAAGCTGTACACAGTTCAAATCAAAACAAAATGCTATCAGTATTACTTGCACAACCTTATGATATCAAAACTTGACAACTTCAAAATACTTACAAATAACTGTTTCGCCTTCTCCAAAACTGAGGAAGCTTTCTTTTCACCTTTGGCCTTGCTAGATCCTTCTGTGGCCTCTTCCGCCCTGCTTTGCTCAGCTACTTTGGCTTGGGATTCCCGATTAACAATAAGAGGGTGAGAAATCTTATTGTACCACTCCATGTACCCATCAGCCGTTTCAGCTGGATCGTCCGAGATGAGTCGAAGTCCCTCCACAGGAATATTGTTGGAGTCAAGTGAGTTCCACAGTGCAACAGTTGGTACGGGATCATAGTGGCCACACCATGCATGGTCGGTGCTCTTGGTATCTTCGCTCCCGCCACCCTTTGCATTCAACTTGAACTTCCTTGTCTCCGCAACCGGGATAGTTTGAACGTATCCCAATTGCCTTAGAATACGGCGGGGATCATACATGCCATAACCAAAGGGAAAGAACAAAGGACCATAGTACGTATAAATCGGCAAGTCTCGTTGTGAAACGATCGCACCGAGTTCAGGTTCACGGTTCTCGTAGGGCCTATAGGTGAAATCTTCGGTCTTCATCTGATCTAACCTCTTCCTCAACTCAACCAATCTTGTGCCTTAACTCAACCAATCTATAGCTTTGAACTTCAACTTTTTGACGTTCTCTATGAATTGGTATTTCGCCGTGGTAGGCTTGGTAGAGTCGACGTTCCCATCGACTTTCTTCACCAACTCCAATTTATCAAAATGATCATAAATCCACCCCTTCATACAATTTTAAAACAAACAATAAACACAAAATATATAAATATAAGCATATGTGGATAGCACAGTTACATGGGTAGAGATTTACCTGGAATAAGTTCCAATTTCCTCCAAGGTTTTTAGTTTCATACCTAGAGGCCTTTCCAAGTTCGTTGATTAGGTGACCAAGCGAGGCGGTTCCCCACGCGTACTCATCAAGAGTAGTGAGATCCCCCAACAACTGCAGATAGTTTGTACTCACCAAGTTCCCCGTGCTGTCCGGAAAGATGAGGGCACCAAGATGGTACAAGACATAAGCCCCAGCGGTATGCCTCACTGCTTCCTCGTCTACAACTCTGTCCTCTGATGGGTTCAAGGTTCCTTCAAACTCTTTCTTCAAGTTCGCCAACTTAAAAAATCTAATCTTGTTTTTTTTATTGATACCCCCAAAGTCTTTTTCATCCACATCTTTCTTGGCTCTACAGCATTCGAGATCAGCTTTAGGTTTATCCCAACCGAGGACCTTCTTTGCCCAAGGATACATTTCGTCCCACTCCATATCTTTAAAACCCACTCCCACTGCTTTACCTCTAACCTTGAGGCCTTGGATGTGTTTCGGGGCGTCGGCTTCTATACCAACCTCACCGAAAGGCATGTGCATTGTTCCTGTCTCCGGTTGAAACCTTTCGACGATAGCCGAACATGTTATCGTATCATTCTCGGGCATACGATTTTCTATTGCCTCCAATAGACCAGTTGCCTCCACTAGAGCCCTTACCCCTTGCACCTCATTGTCAAGACTCCATTTGGCAGCTTTCTGAGCTCTAAGTAAGCGGGTTGCATTAGCGGTATCCTACAACCCAACATAAATAAATAAGAAATCAATAATATAAATAAACGAACAGTCGATTGTTTCTCAGTCGATACACATACCTTGGTCTTATACACTACGGAAGCATATGACTCCGCGTAACCAATCAACACTTCACCACCATCGCGTGGAAGACCATGGGGTTTTCCGTCTCTTCTAGCGTCTAACAACAAGTCACGTGCAGGAACATTGCTATGGATGTTACGAGGAGTCGAAACCACCTTCTCTTTGCCTTTCCTTGATGGTTGAGGGGCTTCTTCAACATCTCCTTCAACATCTTTTTCAACATCTTCTTCAACGTCTTCTTGTTCTCTCCCCATCTCCGTAGATGATGGTTCACGGATAAGCACGGACCCCGGCTTTTTGCCCATATTTTCAGCACCCAAGGGTTTATCAGGATTGCGACCTACCGGTGTTTCCCCTTGTTTGTGAGGAGAAACTTCCATTCTCCCCTTCTTACTCCTAATTAGAACATTAACACAGCAACATCCCCCTCATATATGTCATAAATTCAACTTAAAACACCCAATTTCAACTCATACAACAACCACAAAAATTAAAACACCAAACCAAGAAGAATTCAACACATTAAACCGTACACACAACAATAATTCACAATTTAGCAACATGGTAAGAAAGTGAAATCATAGAAACAGTTAAACATTCGGCCCCTATTCTAAATTTTTTTAGAGGCCGGATGTACATTCGGCCCCTATTCTAAATTTTTTTAGAGGCCGGATGTACATTCGTCCCCTATTCTAAATTTTTTTAGAGGCCGGATGTACATTCGGCCCCTATTCTGGGTTTTTTAGGGGCCGATTGCGTATTCGGCCTCTAAAAAAAATAGAAGCCGAATGCAAACATTCGGCCCCTAAAAAACCCAGAATAGGGGCCGAATTGCTCTTCGTTCTCAAGAACAATGGAGCATTCGGCCCCTATTCTGGGTTTTTTAGGGGCCGAATGTTAATCTGTAACTGGTTTTTCTACCCTAAATCCTTCGATTCAACCATCAAAACAACATGAAACTTCAATCAAACACATAAAAAGCAAATGTGATGAAATGGGTTAGCGAAAATACCCTCGAATCGCTGCCATATCTCCTTTTCCACGCTCGATTCGATTTTTCTCTTGAACTTGGGCAAGAGTTGGTTCAAACTCTTCCGGGGGAGATTCGGGTTGTTTATCACCTCGACCAGCCTTTTTCTTCGTCTTCACCATGTTTAATAGAAGTCAAGCGATTAAGTTTTTGAGATCGACGAGGTACGATGATTTCGCGATGATTTTTCGCGATGAAAATGTTCCGGTTTTTTGAGAAGAAGAAGAAAAGAAGGAGAGGAGAGGAGAGCCGACGGGTTTTGGAGAGAGTTTTTTTTTTTTGGTTTTGTTTTAGGGATAAAATTAAGTATATATAGGTTAATTAGTGAAAGGGTATACTAGTCATTTCAAGTGTTAATTGAGGGATAACTTAGTCATTTCATTGCAAGGACTGAAAGGTAATTTTGACGGCGGGAGGGCTTGCATACTTTGGGAAGGGCTCAAAGCAGGTTTCCAATCTAATCAGAATCCATTAAGAGTCATCCCTTGGGCCGAATCTGGGCTTCTTCTCATGCCCTTTAGCCTTTAGGGTTTACTTTTTAGCCAGAAGACCTAGTATAAAAATATACTCATAAACCCTTTTCCTTTAGTCGTTAATCTCTTCATAGGGTTTACTTTTTAGCCAGAAGACCTAGTATAAATATAATCTCATCCCTTGGGCCGAATCTGGGCTTCTTCTCATGCCCTCACTTGCTCATCTATCACCTGCATCTCAAATGTTGCTGCCTTCGGCGGCTGTCACTGGCTATCTCTTGTTACTCATCTTGACACAACCACGAAAGCTAAAGAATTGTCATTTTTATTTGTTTCGTTGTTCATAACCCAAAATTGTCTAGCCTTGTGGGGGTGTGAGATCCCAGGCCCAACCTCAAACTCCCCCAAAGGAAGGTTAAATGTAAAGGATATTTTCGTAAATTAAATTCATGTGTGCTGTATAAAAATATTTGAAACCCTAGAATTTCTAAGGATTGTTTAGACAAAGAGGAAATTGAGAGAAAGATAGATCAGCCCGATGGAATTTTCGCATACCCTGAAGATCATGTAGACAACACAATAACTAGCGTTATGATTTTTCCTCTCATGGTTCTAATTTCTGAATTTGGTTTTCTTTGATCAATTTAGCAGCTATGACGAGGTATGTTCACTGTCTAATAGAGATTATCTTCTTTTTCTTTTCATTTTAAGATCCATTTCTCAAAGTTACTCAGAACTCACTTGTGATGAATTTTACAGATTCGGGTGAATTACAGATTCAAGAGCTGGATCCGCCACCTTTGGCGTAGATGGCGTAGGTTCATTATCCGACTGAATCTAACCAAGGCAGAGAGGGTATGATGTGATGCACATGTTAATCAAGATTTTCGGTCAGATGTTTTTCCGCTGTAAATCAAGATCTTCCAAAGGATTATTATAGCAGAATGAATCAAGATGTTTTTTGTTGTTTTTCCTTCTCACAAAGAGTGGTTTTGTTGAAGATGATGTATCTTCTTAGCTTATTTTTTTATAGCACTGTTTCTTTTGAAGCCATCTTCATTTACAATTTTATGAAATCTAAATGCAAAGCTCATAATTTCGAACAATTGAAAACATTGAGCTTCGGTTACTGGAAATTACGCACCGGTCTTCTTACACAAATTTCAACAATTGAATACAGTGAAACATCTCTACACATGCATCTTCCTTTTGAAATGCTTCATATAGTAAGTGGTATTGTTGAGAGGCTTGTGAACCGGGGATATGAACATTTCCCAAAATAAAAGAAAAATATAGAACCAAATTTCTCATTTATGTCGCCTAAGAGCACAAGAGATGAGCTTTAGCATCTTTCACTTTTTATCAGAAGCAAAGAAGACAAACAGATTAACGCAGCGCAGTACCAATTACTATTGCTACAGCTAAATTTACCAGCAAAAGATTTGGAGTGAATGTATCCAAACAGAGATTGCAGTTAGCAAAGGAAATTTCAATTGAATTATATGCAGGAGCTGCGAATTAAGAATTATAGTCTGGAGACGCCTAATATGGGTCTAAGTTGGCTGCTCTGCAATAGTAGACACCGTAGGAAAGAAGCTCACACTGAAATGTAATAGCAGACTAGAGATAGAGTCTTACATGTTATATTGTAAAATCAAGATCTTCGGTCTGATGTTTTTGTTGTAACAGAAACTATTGTACGCACCAAAAGTTTAAGAACAAAATTTCTCAAATTTATATCGCCTAATACTAGCCCCGTTTGGGATTGATTTTTTTCCACCAAAAGCACTTTGTAACAAACTTGTAACCAATTTTTGGTAAAAATTGTGTTTGGTAAAAAAAAAATCAAAGTGCTTTTGGAGAAAAGCACTTTCATTTTAGCCTTCTTTTAAAAGCTACTCCTGAGTAGCTTTTAAAAGCAGTAAAAGCAGAAGCTGTGGACCCACCTAATATTAATTAGTTGATTATCCATTTTAGCCTTGTTATTTTACTAAAATAACAAATTTACCCTTGAATATTGTGCACATATTACTATATTCCCTATTTCAATTTTTTCACTCTTTTTTCTTTAAAAATAAGAGAATCACCATTTATATTTATTTAAATATTTTGGAATTAAAAATATAATTTATTATAATTATATTGTATCTTTCTAAAAAAAATAAAGCATGTCCATTTTCGTCATTAACTACATCATCAGCACTTTTACATTACAATTTACCAAACAGAATTTACAGTTTGTTAGTCAGGCAGCACTTTCTACATTATAATTTACCAAACGTCCAACTGCTTTATTTTCACAGCACAGCACAGCAACGCACAACACAGCATAACAGAAAATCACTTTTGTAAAACTCACCGCAATCCCAAACTCGCCTACTGCCACAGAACAAAAGATGCGATTTAACGGCTTTCACAAAATTTGACTGCGAAATGGAAAAAGAGATATGATCAGCTTCCATATTCTACCATTCCTGCTTAGTTTACAGGCGACAGATTTGGAGTGAAAGTATAGAACCCGACATCATAGTACTTCTCAGTTTCATCTGTCAACGATGAAGAGATTACAATATCAGCCGTGCTGCTTTTGTTGTTCCATATGTAATGATCGTATGTGTAGGGGTAATTATTGTTTAGGGATTTTATGATGAACAAGTTCGTCCCTGGAATGTGTCGAATTGACCATAAGTCTGTGTACAACGGCAATGATAAGGTCCCAGCTTCAACCCAATAAAAATCGCCACTGCTGCCTGCATCGCTGGTCATCTTGCTTTTCTCGTCTTGAACATCCTCGCCGTGATTATGCAATACACACATATTTATCGTTCTACGTGTCTTGTCTTGTGCATCATATGTTAACAGACATAATCGGCCGTCTAAATCCATCATTTGTGCCTTATGACGCACATCCCCAAACCAAAACTGAAGTAACTAGTTGTTTCTACTACTCTGAATATTTCACTACCAACATTAAACTCGACGATAGTTTGTGGAATGCCTGTATACCCATATTTATATATGTTTTTGCGAAGAAAATATATGGAGCCATTCACGTAAACAGAAGTTGTTGCACTACCGTGCATTGAAATAGCAAATGGGATGCCATCAATCCGTCTCCATGAATTCTGTCGTACAGTCAGGATCTCACAAAACAAAGCACGATCAGATGAACTCTCCCACAATGCAAGCACTTTGTATTTCTTAGTTGCTTGATCATATCCAAATACATGCATCAGAGGGTGTGGATGTCGGACTTGTTCCTCAAATGATGATTTAATCCATGGTGTTGATTCTCCAGTACTGATGTTATATATGCGAGTACGATGATTTTCCGTGTTCATGAAACAAACTAACCCGTCGAGAGTGCACACAAGATGTTGTTGCCGGAAACGTGGTTTCCATACACTAGTGTTTCTTAGTTGTGAATGTTCATCTTCTTTGGTTGGTACAGATACCTCCGCTGATAACAAACGCATCCTGTGAGTTTCTTGGTGTGCAGAAACGTGTAGAAGAGAGCAGGTCCCTGCATCTTTCGATCTAGAGAAGTGTAGATCCATGAAGAATTCATCTTTTTGGATGATTGATTGCCAATATTTGCATACACACTTGAACCTCATGAGTGATCTCGCAGGAAGTCTGCTCAATATCTCGTATACTTCTACTTTCTTCCTGTCTTCCGCACTACTTGAAACAACTTGGCCGTTCCTCTCCATCTTTTCTTCTACAGCTTTTGTGTTAGGGTTAGGGTTTTGGTATTATATGTACCAAACCCTAGAAACTTTAATCAATTGGGAGACCGACCACCTAAATCCTTTGAATCGGGGCTTGGCCAACAAAATTACAATTCTACTGAAGAAGTATATATATAGCTTAACTTACTTCTATAAACTAGCATATAATCTAAATATGGAAGAAGCTCTGAATAAGGAAACCAGTTTTATTGGATGTCGACCAAAATGCACCAAATTGATGTCACAAGCTTTGGGCCTCAAAAAAATTGGTTTTGCCTGGCCTGCCCGGCCTGACAGGCTCTTTGGGTATTCTAATTACAAGCCCGTTCAGCCTGGCATGAAGTAATAAACAGGCCAGGCTATGCAGTTAGCCTAGACATGGGACTGATGGATGCACTTAGACTGGACCACTGTGCAAGTTTTGAGTCTACACGGCCCCCCACTAGAACCAAAATTGGAGCCAACAAATGACATTTAACTTCTTTGACTCTGCATATCACTATTTCTGTAGGCCTGTAAACAGAATGAATCGGAACGGATATCGCTTATTCCGTATCCGTTCCGCCAAATATTATCCGAATATCCGATATCCGGTTAGTTCCGATGGAAATGGGAAATTTAATTATGTATCCGTTCCGATAGGAATAACGGATATCGGATAATATCCGATAATTATCCGGTTTTGTCAAAACAATCAAAACCACCACTTCAACAAAAAAAAAAACTTAGTTTTCAGTGACATTATCAGATTAAATGTTAGTATCCGGTATCCGATATCCGAAAATAACGTATATATTCTAGTATTGCCGGATACGAATAATTATCCGTCGGATACTGGCTATTCCATATCCGTTCCGCTAAAATGACATTATCCGATTAAATATCCGTATTCGGTATCTGATATCCGAAATTTCGGATAATATCCTAATTTTCGGAACGGAAACGGACGGAAAGCGGATAAACGGTTAACCATTTAAGGTCTATATTTCTGGGATGGTGGGTGTATCTATTAAGAGCACAATGGAACAAGGTTCCCAAAAACCTACTAATGGACCTCCCAGCGGTAAAAGACACAGGGCTAAAAAGTGGCCCAAAATAAAAATATTTAGTTGTTACGGCCCATTTAGTATATCATACTTTGTGCTATTTCTTGCAAAATCACTCTACAGAGGAAAAAACCTTATCACTTTCTCATCTATCTATTCAAAACTTCTGGAGTTTCTCTCAATCCATATTGACCATAGTGTAGCTGCAGGTAAGATAGACCATACCAATTTATCATCATTGGGAAATTTGTTACGTACACTCCACTCCCTTTGGGTATTCTGTGCCACTTCCAGACCGCCATATGAAAAATTAGTATGCCTTGATCGTTGAATGAACATATTAAAATTGGAAAGCCCAAGATAAGCTCAAACCTGTAGAAGACCAAGTACATTTTCAACTTAGTTGTGCTTTATCTTAAGAAATTTTCAACGTACGTAATTGACCAAATCAATATATTTTCTGTGTGAGGACCTGGGGCTAGCCCAGTGGTTCCTCGTCGGCTCCCCATAGGGGAGACCTGGGATCAATTCCCGACAGTATCAAAAAAAAAAAAAAAAAAAAAAAAAAATATTTTGTGTAAAATTGAGAAACACACATAATAGTGCAAAATTCATAAATTAGTCAATTCAAAGTTTTTCATTGATACAAATTTGACCAAATAATCTATGTTGGAATTTGCCGCTAGTACTATATATACCTTACCATCTTGTATGAATCTTCACAAATCAAACCACTGCTAACATCAACAAAATCAATATATTGGAATTATTAATCATGGCAAAAACTTCTTCTCTAGTTATCAGCTTCTTCTGTGTTATGTTGGTACTGGTTCTTCAATCCGCGTAAGTAGTTCAATAATTTGCTTATAACTTATAATCCACTGTACATGTTTTTTGAAACAAGAGTGTGGTTTAATAATTTGTTTGTTGAATATACAGTTATGCTGCCGACAGTGATGCAGGATCTCCAAGTTCTCCAGATATTGGATTGTGTGATCCCAGACGGATGGTAGAAATCGGAAAATTTTCGGACTGTGATAGGTGCTCTCCCGCTTGCTTCAGGAGTTCGTTCTCTGCTTCAACATGCGCTAATTCTACAAACATAGGAGAATACGTTTGCAAATGTTGCGCACCGTTTAGCCCGCCAAGTGGTACAGCCGCAACAACAACTTCACTTGTTTTCCATTCCTTTACCTTGTTTTTCAGTTTCATGTTGAACAGGTTGTTCGCCTAGTTCGATCAGCCCTGATGCTCAATCTTTGTTTGAACATATGATAAAGCATTACGATCGTTAAATATTGCAGTTCGTTAAATCCATTATAAGCTAGCCTTGTTTACTAGGTCTCATGTGTGTAATTATCAATGGTGTTATAATGTACCAGTTGTTATCGGGTCTACCCTTTATGGGTCTATATGTAATCTATGTTTTTGTTAAATGAAGTTTCTGTTTGTCTTTTCAAAATGCACGAAAAAATAATTAAGGTATATTTTCATGCTTGCTGGCTGGTTACTTATTATCACTACTCAGGTTTGAATACGTTCTTCATGTTTTGGTTAATTCTGTTGTGTTTTTTTTTTTTGTTTGTTTGTTTGGAATTGATGTTTACAATGTTGCTTATGTCTCTTTCAGATACGTATTTTAATTTGCTGTATGTCTTCGTTTTGACTTAAACTAGTCTGTCGGTAGTAGGGGTATGGCACAGCCGCACAGGTTTGGCTCTTTCGGTTGAATTTATTCATCAAAATGTTGTCTCAAATTGTACAGGTTTTGGGGTATGGTTGGGTTAGATTTGTAAGGAAATAAGTAAACTTATAGCAGAATCTGGAAAGCCAGAAATGCAGTGATCTTTAGAAATGCCAAGCCTAATCCTAAGGAAACTATTACGAAAATTCAGTTGGATTTTAGAGAAATCCCAGTGAATACTTATGTTACAGAAGAACAGGCTGATAAAAACATGAAGAATATGATTGAAGAGAATTGATTGGACTCTGACTTTTGATGCTGCTTTTGATAAAGAAGATTACTCTATGGGGTTTGCTATTATACTGTATGATAAAACAGGTGCTAGAAGAGAATGCAGATGCGGATCAGGAAATGCCTCTTGTCCCTTAGATGCGGCGGAGGCCAAAGCTTTTTTGGAGGTGGATAGATGGATAAAAGAATTGAGGCTACTTTCTTTCAAAATTCAAAGTGATTGCAAGAATCTTGTGGCTTTCCTAAAAGGAGGTTTTAAAATAGAAGTTGTTCAACCTTGGTGGGCGTCTACAAATGTCCAGAAATGTGTCAATGCTTTTGTTTCTTTCGTGTTGGTTTAATTTCTATTGAGTTCATATCGAACATACAAAAAAAGTCTTTTCTTGTTAAAGCAGACAGTGGGTCTACTTAATGTTTGAAACCGTAAGCTCTAGTTTTGGTTAATAAAGTTTTCTTTTCATCAAAAAATAAATAAAAATGCAGCACTCGCAAAAGCGCGTGTTGTAATCTTTACGTGTAGTTGTTATAAACTTACAGCATATTTCCATTTGAAAATGAGGGCAATCTCATCATTTGAAATACAAAACCCTATCTCATAAAATGCATCTCTTTAGAGCATCTCCAATAGCGGGTGGAAAAATTCCTATGTGGAGGTCTTATTAAGACCTTTATTTTGAGAGTTATTTAGCGTTTGGGTCCTAGATTTTGGTACGGTAGAGGGTCTGGGTCCTATGTTTGTCCAATTTTGTGTTTGGGTCGTTGACCCGTAGGTCAACTAACCAGTAGTTCACAACCGGTTAGTCTTACAAATTTACCGTTATCTACTCAGATAGTAAACATCTCAGTCTCAGACCAAAGTTCACTCCAACTAAATATATCAAATCCTAGTGTTCTTCACAGATTTAAAAAAGAAACAAACAGGAATTCTTTTAGCTCAATCAATCAAATATCTGAAACAGAGCAATTCCAATTTCAGACTCCATGAATACTACCAAATCAAAAACAAATTAAAGTTTAAGAATAATTCTAAAAAAAACAGAAAGAGTGTAAGAAGAGAAATTGCAATTGGTGGCCACTAAATTTATTGTATCAAGTGGAGAAATCGCAAACCAATTTCGGAGAAATTGCAATTGACGCAATGCCCACAATTCAAATTCAAGTAGAACCCAACTCCCGATTCTTCTCAAACACTCAAATATCTTTTTAATCCCCTCCATCCATCATTGCTATCAAGGCTAACAGTTCCACCTTCTTCGGATTATCAAGTTTAAAACATCTAATAACAACTCCAATTACATGTTTATTTCCTTCCCATCCATACATACAACCATTATTCATCATCGAATGTCTTCTTCATTATAATCTCGCTTCAGTTTCATCTCCAAATCATTGAACAACTATTACTACTCTGCTTACCCTGTTTATTTATTGTCTCAGCTTCTGAAATCAAAGCTTGCAGCAGCGAAGCTTTTAATGGCGGTTCAACAAAAAGAAGAAGAATTTTTTTTAGAGGAACAATGAAATCTTACAGATCTGATTCTTAACCCACATCAATATAGATCAAATCGTAACCATTCATCTAATTAATTGTATCTAACTGTCGGATCAAATCGATAACTGTATGACACATGTCTAATGGCAAATGTGTAAATAAGTGTTTTAACGGTGCAGTTAGTTGACCGGTTGACTAACGGGTCAACGACCCAAACACAAATTTGGACAAACTTAGGATCTAGACCCTCTACCGTACAAAAATCTGGAACCCAAAGCTAAATAACTCTTATTTTGAAGGATTTATGTAACTTAACCTTAAACCCAATAAACTATCTCCAACAGTGGATGTTATAACTTTTAAGATATCTTATGTGGATAAGATCTTAACCATTTAATTTTATTTAAAATAATTATTAAAAGAAAAAAATTGAAATTGAGGGTCTTCCCGAAAGTCTAGTTAAAACTTTCTTTAACACCTTTTGTAGTCCATGTCATCACCCTTAAACTCAAAAACTCCACTATTGGAGATTCATTTTTAAGAATATTGGGTATTAGATCTTAGGTGGTAATAAAAATTAAGACATCGACCCACTGTTGGAGATGCTCTTATATGTGTGTTTTGGCTCTTCTCCATCTCATCCCTATTCTCTTCTTCTCCATCAAAATTTGGTCTACTCTACCTCCCACTGATTATCTCTTTTTTAAAATTTGATCCTCTCCGTGTCTTACTCTTCTTGCAGATCCACCACCCGCATCTTTATTTGTTTGTCTCGGTCTCTGTCAATCTCTTCCTTTCTTCCTCTGGTTGATCGATTTGTGTTTACCCCTCTTTCTCATGGTTTTTCAAGAGTCGGGGAATTGATGTACAATCTACAAAAAAAGGATGCCCGA
This sequence comes from Papaver nudicaule, assembly GCA_023529015.1. Taxonomy (NCBI): domain Eukaryota; kingdom Viridiplantae; phylum Streptophyta; class Magnoliopsida; order Ranunculales; family Papaveraceae; genus Papaver; species Papaver nudicaule. Next base: position 67,389 of record JAJJMA010042144.1, read on the forward strand.
CACAAATATGTTGTTCTTGATCTGTATTAATGAGGAGTTCTTCACTCTCGCAGAGAAGAGAAGATTTTTTTTATGAGAAATCTATAGAGAGAAAGTAAATTACTGTTGTGCCCTCATTTTCATTTATACAATTTACATATACGAAAAATGAAGGCAGGGGCAGAGTTGTAATAGTCATTATTCGTAACTCTATTTACTATTATGCCCTCATAAATTTGTCTGCTGTCTGTATATAAATTATAATTGCAGGGGCAATTTAGTCCTAAAAACTTACAGCTTCACCAAGTGGTCTTCCCCTTATATAATAGAATAGATGAGAAATCTATAGAGAGAAAGTAAATTACTGTTGTACTCTCGTTTTCATTTATACAATTTACATATACGAAAAATGAAGGCAGGGGCAGAGTTGTAATAGTCATTATTTGTAACTCTATTTACTATTATGCCCTCATAAATTTGTCTGCTGTCTGTATAAATTATAATTCCAGGGGCAATTTCGTCCTAAAAACTTACAGCTTCACCAAGGGGTCTTCCCTTTATATAATAGAATATAGATAGAATAGATAAATAACCAAATTGTGTAAGAAACATGTGTGCCGTTCAAGTAGTCTAAAAACAATTCAACGATAGTAATCTAACCCTACACTTACCAGGCAAATCTCAAAAGAAAAAAATATCAAAAACAGATCTCACATATTTTTCTTTAGCAATGGAAACAAAAACACTAAATACATGGCATCAACTTGCCCTCACAATGAAATTTTCTCTCGCCGACGTCATTGTAGTACAGCGGTAAAGTTCTGGGTGATGATATCAGTGATATGAGTTCGAAATTCCTTAGCACCAAATTCTTTACCGACCAAAAAAAAAAAAAAAACACGAAAATCCTCTCAGAAAACTAACATCCGATTTTCATGATTCTCCGTTTACTTTGGAGCTCTTTCCTTATACTACACCTGCTTCAATGCTAAATTCAATAGGAATTAACCATGGCAAGATCTTTTTGTCTATTTATCGGCTTTGTTGAGTTGGTGGTTCTCCAATCCGCTTAAGTACTGCTCATCGCAAATCCCATGTATGATAAACCACCAAGAACAAATAAAAAGACATATATAATCTTGCAAACAATGAGGACAATAGTCATTGCTTGATGATAGAATTCGCTTGCAATGGATGCGGATTAGTAATAGATACCAGTGATGATGTAATAGCACATTTGACATGTTACACGTGGCAAGATCTGAAGATAGAAGTAACTTAACACGATACAACAGGGAACACCATGGAAAGGCCAAAGCCACTTTTTCAGATCTCGAGTTAATTCAAAATCGACGGTCAGGATGAAGACAGAGGGTAGTTGAAACGTGGCAGTTGCATTGCATGCAACGGATCTGTGTACGGCCAAGACGTGGCACAACCACAGCCAAGCATTATCAAGGAAGGGAACGCGGTCACCGGACCCGTGCGGGAATGATACAAACACACAAACCCGTGGACCAGCATAGTAAAGAAACCGCACGGGTTGATCTATGAACAGTGAATATATTACCAACTCTATAAATACTTGACTCCTCTGAATGAAGGGGGGTCGACAAAAAAGAGAGAGAAGAGAGGAGAGAGAAGGTTTATTTAGGAAACCAATCTTAGCTTAGAAACAAAAGGAGAAACCAGAAATACATCATTGTAAGTCCGATGAAACCACTCAAAAATACCAAACTGGATTTGTTTGCAGTTGTTGGGAGATCCTATACATAAAGCCATAAAGCATAAGATGGTGAGTCAGATGTTATAAACAGAAATATGTTTTTTTGGAATCATCTTGACTCTTGACTCGTGATCCTTGGATTTACAGTTATGTAATTGTGTTAATTATCAGCCACATTTAAGACATATACGACTTGATTTTGTGCTTTCTTTTTAATCTCTTTTTAGAACTTCACACTTCTACTACTGTGAAAAATATATTGAGCGATGGTGTACTTAGTCTTCTTTTGCTATTTTTAATGATGTTTAATCTAATCACTTGTTTTTCGTTTTGGTTATGTAGGGAGCTGATCCAAGAATTATTTATGCAAAAGACACCACTGCGTATGAATGCAAATGGCACGACTGCGTATGAATGCAAAGATCTGTGATTTGTGCAAAAGGCACGACTGCTTATGATGCAAGCTCCAAGCTCCTCAAGTTTGCATCTGCTGGCAATGTCCATGGGTTGAAGGCGTCATAATGAAAGAATATTAACTGGGTCTCTAGAGATTTTCATCAGCATGAATTTTAGTTTCATGATAGCTAGACGCTATTTTTATCTTCTCGGATTGTTTGGTACTATGTGTAATTATTGGATTTCATAAATCTATTTTGATTTTATAATTTTTGATAAAAATCATAAATAATTCAAATCAAGAATATTTAATGGATTTTTTGTATAATTTTTTTTCCTCATCGTAACAAAATTATCCCAAGACAAAGAGAATAGCTTTTAAGGACAAAAATAATGGTCAAAATGATTTTTACAGGGTGATTATTTGGTCCATGAAAATTGTTTTCAAAGACAACAATAGTTGTCACTTTTTCCTGAAGATACAGCTCAACGGATCCTTGCAATCCATCTCCCTCATCACGGCCAGGCGGACAAGATCATTTGGCCTTTCACTTCTTCGGGACAATATTCGGTCAAAACAGGGTATCAGATTTTGATTGATAGCGATGGTGACTCCAAAAAGAAAATAGATCCCCAGATGGCAGAACTTTCAAGACGTATATGGAAGCTTTCTTGCCCATACAAAATCAGGCTTTTCTTGTGGAAAGCCATTCACGAGGGCCTCCCAACTTTCGATGTCCTCAACGCACGCAATATGTTGGATTCGGGAATTTGCACTACCTGCTACGACTTCAGAGAAACTACTAACCATTTATTTTTTAAGTGCAGCTTTGCAGGTGAAGTTTGGCAACTCATATGGGACTTTATGCTCCAGTCCTTGTATCCAACGACGACGACCTCTAGGCGACCTTCTACAATAACTGACATGCTTCACATCAATGTTCCAGAACCACAACAGAATCTATTGTCTTTCACGATGTGGCATATCTGGATTGCTCGTAATGATCGTCTCTACAAGCGTGTTACACTTCCTCCAGGGCAAATTTTTCAGGTCATTCTGGTTCTTTGGAGGGAGTTCGAATGGTCAAGAACCCACATAATACCTTTTCTCCCGGACGTAACTCCTACAGCTCTCAATACAGGTACCAGGTTAACTACCACCCTACAATTTGCGTGGCAACCTCCCCAACAGGACTGGATCAAAATTAATATGGATGGGGCGTCAAAGGGCAATCCGGGAATGGCGGGAATTGGAGTTATTGCGAGAAATGCAGATGGGAACCTATTACAAGCAATGGCGGTCTCGCTCGGCATCACCACAGCAATCACATCAGAATCTTGGGGACTTCTAACGGCGGCGAGAATGATTCTTCGAAATGGGTGGAACAAAGTTTGGCTTGAGGCTGATTCGAAATCGATGCTTCAGATTTTGCAGAATGGCCAGAAGGAGGCACCTTGGCATCTTCAAGGTATTCTATCGGAAGCAACGCAAATTCTTCTCAATGTCACTACACTACGAATCACACATGCATATCGGGAAGCTAATCGTGCAGCAGATGAATTGGCTAATGAAGCAGTTCGACGACAAAAACGCGATCCAAAGAATCCAACAACAGTTATCTGGGAAGCAGTCACACCCCCGTTCTTATATAATATCTTAAACAATGATAGAATGGGTGTTACTACACCACGAGTTGTACCTTACTGTCAGTTGAACTAGTTGATGAATAAAGACCGTACCTTCAAAAAAAAAAAACAATAGTTGTCAGCTAAAAATAGTTTTTAGGGAGAATTTTTTTCTGTCACCAATATTTATTTTCAAGGAAAAAATGAGAGAATAATAAGTTGGTCTTGGAAAATCCTTTCAATGGCAAAAGAATATGGTCACCGATAAAAACTTTTAGAGACGGGAAAAACTAGTCTCTAAAATGCAATTTTTAAGGACAATTTTTTTTGTCATGGATAAACCGATTCAAAGACAAATTATTTTGTTTCAAATAGTTATATTTAGAGACAAATTACATCGCCACTGAAATTAAGTATTTTGAGGCAAAAAAAATTGCTCGCAAATCAAAGATGTTAGGTGACGATTTTTTTGTCATTAAAATAATTTTTGTTGACAATTTTAATTTGTTGTTAAAAGACACTATCACTGACAAAAATAAATTAGTCATTAATAAGTTTATTCCGCGACTGTCTCCGATTTGGTCACAACAAACTTTCTAAGACGGGGTTTTTGAGACAACTTCGTGACAAAAAAAAAATTATCTCAGAAAATAATTCGAGACAAAAAAAGGGGATTTCGTGACAAATTTTTTTGACACTAAAGGCCTGTTTTGTTGTAGTGAGGTTTTGTTGAAGTTCTCGGGGGTGTACAATTCCTGGTCCGAAAAGTCAGGCTTGAACGAAGTTACTTTGGTTTCTTTATCACTACGACACGCACACTCAGACAGTACTCGCCAAAAGCTACCAGTATAAAGGGAAACATGGCGCCACTCGGACCATTTTCTATTACGACCGCACAGAACATCGTAAAAAAAGTGGTTCGTCTCCTTGGCATCATACAAAGGGATCCTAAGACCCGCAGCCAATCCTCCCACAGTAGTCAGGAGGTGAGTATCATCATACCTGTACTTTTTGATCATATCCAGAGTTAGCACATCATCCCCGCACTCGACGAAATTGACCTCGAACCTTTCCAGCCCGAACTTTTTCTTGATGTCATCAATATTGCAATGTTTAAAAGAGTAGTTCTCGGGTTTAATGATAATATCTGGGTACGGATCAGCCTTCAATGCGTATGATTGTACAACAGACTCGACTTTTGAAGAAGCTTTGTCACTAGGAGAGCGAGGACGTTTCCCGGACGGGACTTTGCCTGAAGTCTTGGACGAAGTACGCGCACTTTTCCGCAATCCCACATTTGACTTGGGATCCCCATCAACTCCTTTACCCGCGTCAGAAGGAGCAGTGCAGACCATACTTGACTTAGGATTCACATCAACTCCTTTCCCCGTATCAGAAGGAGCAGTACAGACCATATCAGACTTGGGAGTGGCATCGACTTCCTTATTCTTATCAGAGGGTGCAACACGGGCTTCCTTAGAAGATTTACTGACAACGCGAGAACGCGAATCCTTTACTTCACGAGATGGTCCAGTTTTAGCAGCAGATTCCAGTCGGTCACCTGCGGGAATGGACTGAGATTTACTAGAAGGCTTCAACCCGCGGTCCAAAGGCAATTTTTGGTCATCACGGGAACGATGTGTTCTATCTCTTTCACGAGATTGATCATAGTCTTCACGAGAATGACGGACGCCACTTTGGTCGCCTCCACGAGACCTATCTTTCCTAGAGTCATCACGGGAATGACCCTCTTTGTGCCTATCTCGAGAGAGATCACTTCGATAAGCATCGGGAGAAGGCTTAGGTTTTTCTCCCGCACGAGGACTGCGGTCATGACGTTCCTTATGCGGACGCGGATTTTCTGGCGCCCGAGAAGACATGATACTCTACATCAAAAAGCCATCACGGGATCAGAAGACTAACGATAGCAGGAAAAGAACGAAAGATAGAATCCGTGCGGGATTTTGGCTTATGACGAGTAACAGGGGCAAGTATGTATACATACTTTGTTTCAGACATATGTTACCCGTCATAACCCCAAATCCCGTAAACACGACAATGTACAAATAACAAACAAGATGAAAGGTGAAAAGCATTGAATACTTGCAGACACGCCTATCCAGGACGAAAGCAGACAAGAAGGAGACAGGAAAAACAAAATCAATCATCATCAAAGCAAGGGCAGGCATAGATAAAATTAAAAGCAAACAGTCGATTGCCTACCCGCAAGCCCCCTATTAGAAGGCCATTAATGAAAGTCAGAACCAAAGACAAACAGGACAAGAACAAAAAGAAGAGAGACGACATACTTGGACAAAATTGAAGATGCAACAGCAATGGTCAGAGGGACAGATGCAGTTGTATTAATGGTGGATGGAAGAATTTCGGAAAAAACAAGAAAATAAGAAGAAGAGAGTCAGAGAAGAAGAAGATAAAAGGGGAGATAAAGTGATGTTTGACTTGTGTTTATTTCGAATATATATAAACATTGAAGTCCACTACCCCACCAATCTAGGGACGGATAAACAAACGTGTGAATATGAAAAGACATCAATATTTTCATTCCGATTCTACCCCTAGGAGAATTCGAAAAGAAAGGGGCAAACTGTAATAGCACATTTGACATGTTACACGTGGCAAGATCTGAAGATAGAAGTAACTTAACACGATACAACAGGGAACACCATGGAAAGGCCAAAGCTACTTTTTCAGATCTCGAGTTAATTCAAAATCGACGGTCAGAATGAAGACAGAGGGTAGTTGAAACGTGGCAGTTGCATTGCATGCAACGGATCTGTGTACGGCCAAGACGTGGCACAACCACAGCCAAGCATTATCAAGGAAGGGAACGCGGTCACCGGACCCATGTGGGAATGATACAAACACACAAACCCGTGGACCAGCATAGTAAAAAAACCGCACGGGTTGATCTATGAACAATGAATATATTACCAACTCTATAAATACTTGACTCCTCTGAATGAAGGGGGGGTCGACAAAAAATAGAGAGAAGAGAGGAGAGAGAAGGTTTATTTAGGAAACCAATCTTAGCTTAGAAACAAAAGGAGAAACCAGAAATACATCATTGTAAGTCCAATGAAACCACTCAAAAATACCTTTACATCTTCAATGATTCTCATCCTTGAGATGAGAAGTTCTTTCATTAATGTTTCTTTATATTAAGATCAAGTCATATGAGTCAGGATTCCATAAATGTAATAGCATAATCGTAATCTATTTTTTTATCTCATCTCATTACATCCAAATAAGCATGCTGATCCCGCAGCCGTGCATCCCGTGCGGGATCTGCCATATATTTTCGTATTGTAGAATAAATGTGATAAACCTAAGCTAATCTAAAATATGTTAACTATTGCTAGTATCTTCAGAAATAAGATCACTGGAAATGGTTTTCTTCAAAGTTATATCTTATGATATCATTATTGTGTCGCACTCACATGTATGCTGCGACATTGATTGTGAGCTCTTGATCTAAGTAAATAGATTTTTGCACTCACAGATGATTCAAAGGAAGTTGGCTTTGGCATACCAACATTCAAGTTTAAAATTTCTTCAAACCTTTGACAAAAAAATACATTGACTACCACTACAACAAAAATGGCCTTAGATCACACAGGTTAGATCACAGTTTGAAAAAAAACTGTGGTCTATGTAGGGCCTTTTACCTAAGATAACAGTTTATAGAGTTTGTGTGATATTTAATTTTCATAGACCACTTATTTAGTAAAAACTGTGATCTTTAAGTTAACCAATACAGTAAAACTTCGATAAATTAATCTCCGATAAATTAATAACTTTGCTAAGTTAATAATTTTTGCCGGTCCCGACTTGGGCCAGTGTGCTAAATTAATAACCCCGCTAAATTTATAAGATAATAAATCATTTAAGTATCCAATAAAGCCCAACTGATATATAAATTAATAATCATAATAATGATGTTACATTTTATGGCTTCTTATTAAAATAAGATTCCAAAGTTGTTTGTTTCTTGTTCACATTTATACAACATTAGATTCCAAAGTCGTTAGTTATACATTTATACAAACTATATGTAATATATATATTATATTATATCATGTTAAATAAAATCTCTAGATATTTGATATTATCGAAAAATATAAAGTCTACCTTAAAGGATATATATATATATATATATACATACATATATATATATATATATATATATATATATATATGTATGTATACAATATAACTAGAAAATATTCTCTAAAATTTCACTTATACTCATTTTATTTTTAAAATTTGAGATCCTAATTGGAAATGTTTCAATAATTTAATAAGTTATTAATTTATCGATAAATTAATAACTCGCTAAATTAATAGAATTTGCCAGTCCCGAGGCTATTAATTTATCGAAGTTTTACTGTATATCACTGATTTTTTTCAAACAGTGTTCTAATCCAAGGGATTCAAAAAAGGCCCAACAAAAATTTACCCGGGGCCCAAACTATATGTTAACCCAACCCCAAAGTTAGAAGCATCGATTCATTTTCTCTAAACTTTTCTCTCTCTTCTTCCTCTTCTCTCCCTCTCCCGAATATCCCACAGAGAAAAAGCTTAAACCTAGATTATCTCGATTTAAATCACGTGATATTGTGGATTGTGACCTTTGTTGATTTATTGAGGTTCGTGAATTTTCGAATTTCTTCTCCAGATTGTTGATTCATACGTAGATACTTTCAGATCTCATGAATTTTGAGTTATTTGAATGTCTAGGGTTAGGGTTCGATTGAGATCGTCATCGAAGAAACGATTCTCAGGTTTAACTTTGAATCCGCTTCAGAGTCCTTGGATTTCATTGCGATTTACTCGTATGAGATCAGAATCTAGGGTTTCGATGTTGCCTTCGGTGGTATAGATTTTGGATTTTGAAAAGCCGCCGAAGAAAGTCAAACAGGTACAAACTTAATTATGTTGATTGATTCAGTAGAAATTTTGTAATTCTATTGATTGATTGGTTGATTCAGTTCAACTACTATATTGGTTAAGTAATACTCTTTATAGTTATGATTACTAGTTGGTATAGTATTTCTCACTTGTACTGTTTAATTCCATACATTTTGATAGTTTCCCCTATGATTATTGTTTTAACTGATAAAGAATTAAGCATAGAGCCTTTCCTGTGTTGACAGAACTAGCAAGATCAGAAGAAAAGCTAGGTACTCTTTGCATTAGCTTATCTGTTCTGATTTGCATGGAACTCAAGAAGGGGCGTTTCAGTGGGTAGCTAGGTTGTAGAAACACTTCTCTTGTGCTTTGTGCTATCACAATTTTGTTTTCTTTGAACATTGTTACCCTGGTTTTCTATTCTGATTTGGATGGAACTCAAGAAGGGGTGTTTCAGTGGGTAGCTAGGTTGTAGAAACACTTCTCTTGTGCTTTGTGATATCACGATTTTGTTTTCTTTGAACATTGTTACCCTAGTGTTTGTTTCACTTTCATTTGCAGTTCGTGTATGTATGTTTGATAAGCATGATGCAAAGTCTGCTTGCCTAAGCATAAACTCTTGTAGATATCTTACTCAGTAATTATTAGTGCTATGGCTTCTTGAATTGGGTAACCCTAAGTCTGCAACTTGGTCTTGGAAGGTATTAGTTCTGAAGTCCCTTTCATAAAGCAGCATAGTTTGTGGTGTTTGGGAAATGGTGCTAAGATACAGATTTTGCGACACAGATGGCTAGGACATTTACAGAATCCACCTCCGGCAAAACAAGGTGCTATTAATCCAGCAAGCTACAAGTATGTTAATGAGCTGTTTCAAGAAGAATTAAACGTCTGGAATGAAACAACTCTAAGAGAATTATTTGATGAAGAAGTGGTTGGGCTTATTTTAAACACACCTATACATCTAGACTGCGAAGACAAGATTGTGTGGTTACTGGAAAAGAATGGCAGATTTTCTGTTAAATCAGCATACAGAAGAATGTTTGAGGATGAGCACGGAAACTACGCAGTAGATCCAAACATGATCAAGGTATACAAGGTGTTGTGGAAGCTAAAGACACTCCCAAGAGTTCGTCAGTTCATTTGGAAGTGCCTAGTAGGAGCTTTACCATCTCGTGAAAGGCTGTCAGTTCATCTATCCCATATTCAGAACATTTGCCCATTGTGTCAGAACGCTGGAGAGTCAGACTCTCATGTCATAATGCACTGTCCAGTGACAAAGTTTGTCTGGTTTGAGTTATGGGGATGGAACTCAGATGGTATACTTAGTCTACAAGATTGGATTTCCAGCTGGTTTCAAAGTCTATTTGCTAAGCAAATTTCTGAAGAAGACCTAATTAACAGAGCTGTAACAGCTTGGTGTTTATGGTCAGAACGTTGTCAAGTGGTTCATCAAAATGTTAATACAAGTACTGACAAGCTCTTATTTCTTTGCAGGAAGGCAATAGCTGAGCAGGAGTGTGTTTCTCAAAGAAAAAACACTGATAATTTTGCATTAAACACTAGGCAACATAGAGTAAATTTAAAATGGACACCCCCTCCTAGAGGAATCTCAAAGTTTAACTGTGATGGTTCGTTTATGATTAACACTAAGATTGGTGGAATACACTAGTGGAAAACGCCCGTTTTAGAACTGCTAGAAACGGTCCTAATACTGAAAGAAAGAACGGTTCAGGTCAGTTCTTAAAACAGTTCTATTATTGTCGTCCTTTTCCATTAGGACGGATTTTATTCGACTTTATAATAGGACTGACTTTGCACGTTCTTTATAAGAACTGTGAAAAGCAGTCCTTTTGTAAGATTTTAATAATAATAAAAATAAAAAGTGAAACAGCTCATGTGGACCCCATTCCAGCAGATCTGATTGGGCTGAATTCCAATTATAGATTCCTGCCTGAGTTGAATGATTCAGATTAAAAGAAAATGCAAATCTGAAATAGAATCTGATTTCATATTTCTAAAAACCATCGCCATTCATAAATAACCCTGACTTTATTGTACCTTACATAGAATCAAAATTACAACTAAATACAATTGATAGTTCTTCCCAGTTCAAAATCAACAAAAAGAAAAAAAAAATTGAACTAGTAATAATATCAAGTTCTAAGGACAGCACTCAAAATTTTCTTCCACCGTTTCTTAAAACTGATACGCTGCAAGGTTGCACCTGATTTCCAGATCCATCCCATGCATTAAGCTTTTCCATCAGAAAACTCACCTCTAACTCTCATTGGGGCTCTTTTGATGCGGAAGTGCTTCTGAAGCTCACGAATAACTTGTATTGCCTACACAAGTTATAGCAACATTTATTAAAAAGTAGATACCAACTTTAACAAACTTAGATAGAAAAAGGTTCATTTAATTTAACTCAAACAGGAAACCATTTCTGGTTCTATTGGCAACC
>JAJJMA010042155.1:0-12762 GCA_023529015.1 Papaver nudicaule
AACTAGGTCTTACAACACCGAGTGCAGCCGTGCGTTGCTACCTTTCCAACCTTGTTGAGTAACGTATCAGTTCTTGAATAGCCGTATATCAGAAGAGACGGACATTAGAATAGACAAGAACGTGATCAGGTTACCAAGGTTACAGGTTAATCTGATTTCAACCAAAGATGGTTTCAATCTCCTACCTGTGCTTCCCAACTCTCAAGAGAAGTATTTATAGTCGTAGGGAGTTCCCAGAGGAGCTGCAACCTATAGAGGATGACTATACCACAACAAGCATTCACCGAAGTGAAAAGAGTTTACGTTACCTTCCCTAAGGACCTTCACGTATGCTTGATGCTTGCGGTATTTGTCCGTAGACACCTCTATTTATAGCACTCAATAAGATAGGTTGCTTTGGAATTAAGCAATCAATTACTTGTCCCACAAGTTAAGGAAACCCTAAACTTGCCAACCAAGTAATAGAGATTAATCTCAATTGGAATTATTTTTAGAATTATCTGCCAAGTGTTTTGTTGGCTCAAAAACACTTCAAGATAGAAATCCAACAGACCAGAGATAATCTTATCTTATTGACTCATTGAGGATCGTTAGATGGAACACAAAAGGTATTTATGTTTTACACAAGTCCATCTAAGAGATAAAGGAGTTTGGAATTTGACTCAAAGTGAAATTCTAAAAGAATATACACTAAATTCGACAACCAGTGAAATATCCGCGTCAGGTTCACGTACTGGTATGTGAACAAATAGACATTTCGAACTCAGGAGAATTTCCGAGTCTGGTACACAAACCGGTTCGGGAACCGTCTGTAGGTCAAATTTGGTCAAATCTGGATTCCGCTGGAAGTACTGGGCTGAGCCAGAACTTAGACGTGAGAACGTCCTCAGCTGTGATCCACAGGCTCTTTGCTCAAGAGTACTCCTTTCGATTCATCCATATCCAACTTAACAGTTTGCAAGCAAACCATTGCAATGGTCATATGGTGTCGAATATATCTCATGCATTCTTGATTCACAGTATTCGTGGGATCAAATATTGGTCATGACATACAGCCATGTTACACAAGAACACGATCTCAATCGCTATTATCACTACTAAAGTAGTCGACTATATTTCGAAAGAATAGAGAAAGTAGAAATAGAAGAATATCCATAAATTCATAACTCCTACTAACCTTTTGTCGATGAAGAATAATTGATGTCTTCTTTGTCTTCACAGTCTTCGTCTTCAAGGTCTCTACTACTTTGTCTATATCCCATTTCCGAAATCTAAACTCTAGTCGGCTAAATCAAGAATTGAATTTTGACACCTAAAACTGACAACTAGCTTGACATACCAACGCTAGTGGGTTTGACCGGACAATGCCCTAACAATATAGTCATATAAGCACCGATTATGGTTGTTTTTTAAAACACAATTTTTTTTTCATTTGAATCGGTGATTGTTGGTGTACTTAAGAACCGATTATAAAAACAGTCGGTAAATATTCATCTACAGAAGCTTCGATTAAGTTAGATCCGCTCAGAATCGGCACATATACACCAATACAAGGGGAAACCAAACAGTCGGTAAATATTCATCTACCCAACCTAATATCAAAAGGGGAAACCAAAAATTAACAGAAATTAACCAATCTTCATTAGAAGCTCAAATCTTATCATCTTAATACATTCCCTTCAAAGTAAAAGGTCAATGAAAATCAATTGCAAGCATCCATTGAAGACTCCTAGTGGAATGAATGTAGTGGACTGAGCTCCTCTTGCTGCTGTGTTGGTGGAGAATACGAACTGTGTGGTGATATAAGTGGCGGTGGACTGTGAGGTGGTGCTGATGGCAGCGAGCAAGTAAGGTCCCGATGGTGATATGAATATGTAGTGCAGGTGGTAGTTCACAACTGCTGTAGAACTGGTCAGTTAGTTCTTTTATCAAACCCTTAATACGCGATTTGTAACTGGTGATGGGGTTGAGTCTGTTTGGTACTGGGTTGCTCTGATTCACTCCTTCCCTGCATTTCAATCATTCATACAAGAAAACCCATTTTTCTATATCATTCAAATAGCATCTCAATCACCAACAGAGGACATGAACTTCATTCAGTAACTTCATTCAGTAACTTCATTCAGTAACTTCGGTCTTCTTCTCTTGTTTTCTGGCTACAAATGAACTCCAAAATCATAACCAATTCGAACCCATTCTCTTCCTTCTTACCTCCAAAAATCTCCACTATCAAAACACATCATTTGAGCAGCATCATCAGGAGAAATTGATGAGGACTCACATCATCAGCAATTTCTGGTTCGTAGTCTTCTGATTGAGATTGTGCTGAGTAGAATCGGAAGAGAGAAAAGGAGGAAGTTGGATAAAGATTGGGTTTTTGTGACGCTGATTCGGTTTTGTTGGCGGTGGCGGCGGAATCTATTGGTGGTCGTGGTGGCGGCAATGGTAACATCAGTTGTTGACGCAGGGAGGCGGAAGAAGAAATAGAAAACGAGAAGTAATGTTAGTGTAGGGTTAGGTTAACAAAATATAAAAGTAGGGAAGGGTAAAATAGTCTCTATTTGTGGAAATTTGGCATTTGACCCTCCCCTCACTGTTCCTTACTCTCTTGACCCTGGGCTTGAGAGGGATGAGGCCCATTTAATATTGAAGGTCAAAAGAGAAATATTTAGGGTCATTTGAATGAAGTATGAAAATTTCTATCTTTTAGGGTATAATTGTCAATCAAACTTAAATATAAAATATCTCATTAACCGTACGTTGGAATTTAACAAATTTTATATGTTCGGAAAGCTCTTTGAAAGTCCTACGCAACAAGCATAAATACAAATATCAAATTTTCGTTTCATAAAAAAAATTGTATAAATGATTCCAAAAAATTAGATGTGCATATAGTCTTTACATCTACAAGTTGTAGCTTAGAATTCCAAAAAAATAGATGTGCATATACTCTTCACATCCAATAAATGTGCATATAGTCTTTACATCTACAAGTTGTAGATTAGAATTCCAAAAAATTAGATGTGCATATACTCTTTACATCTAATGGATGTGTATATAATCTTTACATCTATATGTTGTAGCTTAAAATTCCAAAAAAAATTATATGTGCATATACTCTTCACATCTATTAGTCGTAGATTAGAATTTCAAGAAATTATATGTGCATATACTATTCACATCATGTTAAAGAAAATAAACACCATAAACACTTTCATTGAGAATTGGATAGCAGAATTAGTGAAGACAATATGCACAATCCGATCAAGATTTCTAAAAGTTTGAGTTTCATGGCAAAATGGATATCCATAGTGAAAATAACAAACAAGATATCACTATAAATTTTGATGTGAAGACAGTATGCACACAAAGACAACAACCATCACCGGTAGCGTGAAAAGAAAAATCTTCGAAACATATCGACAATGGTACTCGTTGTGTAGATCTCGTCGAGAGCTTTCGGAATATATAAAAATTGTTAATTGTTGAATTATAGTACGTGAGATATTTATTTTTTTCCAAAATTAGAGTAAAAGTGATTTTAATATATAGGGTTATATCAATAATTTGTATAATTATTGTAAAAACCATGGAGTTAAAAGAATAAAGACCAAAATTATCAGGGTCATATAAATAATTTTCTCTATTTATAAAAGGTTTACCAATTTTACTATATAATATCCGCCGGAATTATTTTTTCATGGGACCAAATACTCATTCATGGGCCAGTGATTGATGTTGGGATTAAATGTTATCCGGCTAATAGTAACTTACTTCCAACACTAAACTCGAAAATCCAGTTCACTAGACCCTCAAAAATACAAAAGAAAAGGCAGCAGCGAGAAAAGTAGTTGCATATGGTGAAGTTAAATACTCCAAAAATTCCAGGCTAATTTAGGGGCGAGCTCTTTTTTAATAAGGGTGAGCACTCATCCAAAATAGAGTTACAATGAAGTAATCTCAAAAGCCCCTTATACACCATAATTAGGATTAGAGATTGTAATTGGGATTAGCAAATAAATTATTGATTATCAAAAATATTAGATTATTAATTAGAAAATCATCCTAAGACTAGATAGTTAACCATTATCACCACCACCACCTCCATTATAACCATCACCGTCTCCATTTTCACCACCACCACCGCCTCCAATTCCACCCCCACCACCGCCACCATTTGTGTATGTGTTTTCGAAAATGTTCAAACATGATCCTCAAAGCTCAAAACAGTTATGGGAAGACTCACTTCAATGTTAAATTCGTCGAAAATCAACTCAACCCAATTGTCGGACCCAGAATCGTCACACAATGACATACAATTATGACGATTCTAGAAAACTCGTCAAGATAATAAGATGGTCTATGACGACACTGCGTGTAGAGATGAACAATCGTCAAGGTTTTTACAGTTCCATGACGATTTAAGAAGTGGATCCAAAATGTCCGAAAATACTGCTTGCTAAATCGTCACATTATGTAATAAAATCATGGCGATTTAGCTTTGAGAATAATCACCCCTCTGCCAAGAAAACAAGTTAACTCGTCACAGTATGTGATAAAATCTTGACGATTTGGCTTTGAGAAAAATCACCCCTCTGCAAAAAAACAAGTTAACTCTTCATACTATGTTATAAAATCTTGACGAATTAGCTTTGAGAAAAATCACCCCTCTGCCGAAAAAACAAGATAAATCGTAATGGCTTTTACTTAACTTACATGACGACTAAGTTTTATTATGCTCAATTCGTCATGATTTACATCATGACCATGACGAGTTTAGATGTATTAACAGCTGTTTGGAAACAGGTTGTCGGAATCGTCGTGGTTTGAACATAAACCATGACGAATTTCTGATTTTTTTCTTTGAGTTTCCAAACAATTTAAACATGTAAACTAACACAAATGAATCAAACAAAGTACGATTTACCATTGTCAACAACAAACCGTTAAAAAAAAACCATTGTCAACCTAGGAAACGAAAAATGTATCAAACACACCAAACCGACATAATATTCTTTCACCTACTAAAACGAAAGTGCGAAACGAAAAAACTAAACCATATCATTGTTGCCCCCATCGGCTTCACCTTCACCTTCACCACGCCCACGGCCACGGCCAAGCCCACGCCCACGACCACGACCACGACCACGACCCCGACCACGACCTCGTCTAGAAGTTTCTCCTGTCTCTTGAGTGGCACTGGTTTCAATATGACGACTCTTCGTGTTGCGTCGTAATTCCTCGAACATGTGCTCCGCCTCAGGCATATGGATGTGCCTAACGTGTTGATTATGTTGGTTCAGTTCAGCTTCGGTCAACCCCTTTCCTTTATCCGATCTCAAACACAACCAGTTGAGGACATCTTTCAACCGCTCCTTCTATTATCATAAAAATAATACGAAAGTTAGATGTTTGAGTAATCTAAGTGTGAATCTTAAACAACTCAATTGAAAAATATATACTTACGCATAACTTGTACAACGAAGAATCATCATGGACGGTATTACGCCCACGTCCACCACAGCCACGAGGGAGTCTGACTTCCCCTTCCCCACGTATCACTTTGGCATGCGTGAATGCAAGGTACCAATGCATGTATTCTTTCGCTCTCATGTCCAAGCACCACCGGATCCCAATAAAAAATACCGTCTATCAAATTATCCATCCATGCATTCCAATGTTCGTAAGAGGGCTCTGGTTTGTATTTTACGACGATACGTCCAATGTCAGCACCTGATTCATCACGATCTACTTTGAATTTCCCATCACCTTTTTGTCAAATGGACGATCTTGAATATACCCGACTTGCCTCATCATTCGGCTCGGGTCGTACATTGTATGCCCAAGGGGGTGCCACAAAGGACCATTGTACATACAAATTGGTTCTCTTGGTGCCATTTTCCCCTCAATCATATGGTCCATGTAGGGGTCAAAAACTACCTCATGTGCCTCCATGCTGTCCAATCTTTGGCGAACGAAAAGGTACCAATTCTTCTTTCCCTTCAGCTGATCCCCCGTGAACATGTACCTCTGACCTCTTGGTTGATCTGGTTGCCATTGGCCTTTCTTTGCCAGATCAGTCCACCTATCATTTGCTACCATCAGTTTCGGAAAGTGTTCATATATCCACACCTGTGAAGAACATCAACTACACATAAACAACAGTCCATATATATTACGGAATATGTACGAACTTAAACCACCAAAAAACCATATATTACCTGCAGTAGAGACGTGTTGCAATTGAATTAAGCAGTTTTATGCCGGGATACCTTTCTTAGCGCCGTGTTCACGTGTGACACTATGGCTGTTCCCCACGAGTACTGGTTTACCTCATCCAAGGGACATAATAGCTGGAGGTAGTTGGCGTTCACCCTGTTACCGGCAGACGAAGGGAATACACAAACAGCGAGGACATATAAGAGATAAGCTGCTGCAGCAGCCCTTACTTCATGATCTGCTATTGGAGTACCCTCATGTTTTTTCTTGGTCCCAGAATACTCCTCTCTCAACCTTAACAGATTGAACTCCCTCTTCTGTTTGCCATCGTTGTCAAGCATAAACCATGAGTCCGCCTCCTCCTCACCCCACCCAAACAACTCTTCGCACAATTCACGAAGTCTCTTAAAAGTGAGTTGTCTTTCGTAGCCTTCACTGGTTGACTTGCCATCAATTTTAACCTTGAAAGTATGATGAGCATCTTCAGGAGTGAGCCCCATCTCCCCGAACCCAAAGTGCATGGTGTCGGTCTCCGCATAATACCTCTCACAGAATGCTGATACTGTCTCGCTGTCATAGTTGATAACAGAGTTATCCACGATTGGCCTCAGACCGGAGTTGTCAACAATCTCTATGAACCTTTCACATTCACCTTCAAGCGGCCAGTTGGACATATTGTGGTAACCCGTTTGGTGCCTCAATAGTCTAGTGGCATTCGAATGATCCTATGAGATAGAAATTTATTACTAACAATCAACGTATTAGCTAAACGTATCTTAAATTATAAGCAAGGGACGGGTATATTACCATGGTAGCGTAGACTGTTTGAGCCCAAGAGGTTTTGTATCCGAAAAGACCCTCTCCACCATCAGCTGGTACCCCGTAAGGTCCATGTTCTTTTGGTAGCATCAGAATCTCATCGGGAATGTGTGATTCCTTCGGTTTAGCTTTCTTTTTGCGTTGGGGTTGGTCTTCACCTTGGGGTTGGTCTTCACCTTGGACCTCATCATCATCATTAAGAATATCCTCATCATCATTAGGTTGTACCCTACCAGTTCCGTATTCATCAAATTGCATTTGGAGGACGTTGTGAGGAATATCATCTTCAGCCCTCGGAACATTAGCATCACCATCGAACTCCATAGGAGTAGGAACTGCATCAGGGTTTGGCTCACGGATTATCACGGGTCGCTGTCTGGTAGTACGAAGACTTGGTTTGGAACCCTCGGGTGGCAATGGTCTTTTTCCCCTTTTGATCTTCTCCAACCTTAATACATACAAAAAACAAATCAATTAACAAGTAAACTGAAACAGTAAATCGTCATGGAAACAAAGGAATATACGACGATCCTCATAAGAACAATAAAAATCATCAAGGAATTTTACAAATGCACGACGAGTTCATTAAGCCCCACTATAAATCGTCAAGGTAAAGCATTACGATTTACTCATAAAACTGGACATAACCTAATTTTTTTATGTCCAAACTCGTCATGATTTGAAACACTACTGAGACGATTTCACAAAACTCGTCAAGGAAATGTATAATTACCTGACGATTCTAGGCATGCAAAACTAGGAAATTTAATCTGAAAGTGATTAACTCGTCAAGTAATTATGGAAAACCTCGACTATTTGGTAAACTCGTCAAGGAAATATATTATTGTATGACGATTCTGTGCATGCAAAACTAGGAAACTATATCTGAAACTGTGTAAATCGTCAAGCTATTGTTCAACTTCAAGACGATTGTTCTTAATTTATTTTTTTCTGAAACTGTAAAATCGTCGTGCTATTCTTTCATAGCTTGACGATTTTTCATGCTGTAAATTCAATTGACGGTTTCTAACCTATCAAATCGATTCAAACTACATCCAAAACAATTGCAAAGGTGATTGGAGTAACTTACCTCTGCATTTCCGCCAAAGATTCGCCCATTTCTTCCTCCGGTTGTTCTTCGTCTTCTTCACGGTTGTTTTTTTATTTTTCCTTTTCTTTCTTCTCTTGTAAATAATTGTTGAATCATCTCCTTCTCCGTCGATAGCCATGAATTCAATGCGAACTCGAGACTAGTAAGTAAGGATTTTGAGAAAATATGAAGAGGTCGAATTCGATTTTTGGGTTTTGGTTTTTTTTTTTTGTTTGTTTGTTTTTTTGAGAAGTTATGTGGGAAGTTAATGGAGGAGTAGGGGAGTGGGAGTGATTTTTTGTAACTGAAAATTGAGAGGGAGAATTAGTGGGTAGATAATTAGTGGTAATTATAATTAGTAACTGATTAGGATAGATTAATTGTAATTAACCACCCCTTATAAACTGGAATAGGATATTTGAAGTAGTGCTCGCCCCTATTAAAAAAGAGCTCGCCCCTAAATTAGCCGGGCAAAAATTCCACATTCTTTTTCAAAACCTCAGGCACCAACACAATACACACTGCTACCGAGAAAGCAAAAGGGTACTAAAGGGGCAAAGGGAAAGCTGATATTTGTTGCATCATTAATGATAAACTTAAAATTTTGCTTATCCTTTACATCAAAAGAGAGAAAAGAAGACTGTAAGTCAAACCACATTGCCGCTTCCACATGATTACCCCGGAGGCCGAAGCTACAACGGGTGATCGGCGGAGTCGAAAAGACACCGGCTTGACCAATGTCAGCTGCATTTGATTGCCCTGGGAATTGCCCATGACAAAAGTCTTCCAAATCACTCAACTAGATCATCTGAATCATCTATCACTCTTGTTCTGTTTGGTTCTGGTGCGATTGTTAACAATCATTACCAGTGTTTTGCTTTAAACAAGCACGTATTTTTCCAAATCTTGATGATGGTCCAAGAAAGAGTCAATTATACACTGGTTGTGTTGTGTTTCATAATGGACTAGTCACAAAAGTCTATACTTGTGAGGCTCAGGTTACGTTATCTTCTGAAAGGGTAGGCGTCATAGTGGGGAGCTAAATAGTTGGTATGCAGTATACTGTAGCTTTTTTTAGGCTTCACTTATTACTTCCTAGCACTGTACATATGTAAGGGAAAAGTTTAGGCTCCTCTCTTTAACATCACAGAACTTTGTGCACCACTCTTTAAATCATATCCATATGAATGATTCAAACTTGCAATTGCTTCATTTCTGACGTATACTGTCTCCGTTTGCTTTGGTTGGGGTCTCCTTAATCCCCTCGTATGAGAAATTGAATCTCCTGTAATTGGATTCCTGGTCTCTATCAAAAACTTGAGACGACCGACCTATAAGATTTAATCATTTAATAGAAGTTTTTTGGCTCATGGTGATACAGATGAGCACGAATAATTGATTCAGGACCAGTACTTCTTCTTGAGGGTCAATGGGCCAGACAGAAACACGGTCTGAAGATTTAAGCACAAAATTCATTTCCAAAGAGAGGCGACAAAAAGGAGCACTTGCATACAAACTGATGGCTGTTCGAAAACAATGCATACAAGCTGATTCTGATGGAGGCTTAACTATCAAGACCGACACAGGCATGGCCCAATAGCCTCGATAAAACAAATATCTCCCAGCTAAGTGAGGTGGGTATCATCAAAGAAAAAAAGTACTGTAAATAGTTGTACAGGTCTGGGATGGACGTGCCAAGTTAAAGTAGACAAGTATTAGTAGTACATGGTTGTTAGCACTGAAAAGTGCAGTCTCGTAGTACTCCCCACTCTGGTCGTCGACCCCCAAGCAAACCTCACATCATTGGGGCTGATTCAAAAGAATCGGGGCTGATTTTGGTTATTCGACGAGCCACTGAAGGTCCTATTTATTTTTGTTTCTAACTGGTCAGGGGCTCTTTTACCTCGGAAAATAATACAGTTACCTCATGGGGAGTTAGCCGCACCTACGAATGATATAAATACTACCGTTGCTTTAGCTTTACTCACGTCCGTGGCATATTTCTATGCGGGTCTTTCCAAAAAAGGATTGGGTTATTTCGGTAAATACATTCAACCAACTCCAATACTTTTACCAATTAACATCCTAGAAAATTTCACAAAACCCTTATCACTAAGTTTTCGGCTTTTCGGGAATATATTGGCTGATGAATTAGTAGTTGTTGTTCTTGTTTCTTTAGTACCTTCAGTGGTTCCTATACCTGTCATGTTCCTTGGATTATTTACAAGCGGTATTCAAGCTCTTATTTTTGCAACTTTAGCCGCGGCTTATATAGGCGAATCCATGGAGGGTCATCATTAACTAGCTTTTCTGATTGATATTCGGGAATTTAAAATAAAGGAAAGAGATCTAAAAGATCTTTTTCCTAAGATTCTTGGCACATTGATGTCATACCCCCATTTCTATTTGTTCATTCAATCACAATATTAGGGTTCATAATTTGAATCCAAATTTTTATGCTATCTAGTTTTGATGTGTGATTAAACAAAAAACGATGTTTTATAGAATAATTGATTGTCATTGAATTTTTAAAAATTCAAGGATGGATTGTCCAAAATTCTAATTAATTCCATGCAATTTCATCAACCAAATCCTGATATTGTATTGATATATATAATGTAATGATTCGGGCTAATCATAATGAACCAACCAACCCGCCCATTTGGATTCATACGGGATAATGATCACTAAAAGGCAAAGAGGAAGTGACAAACGGGCTTCATAAAAAATAGGTTAGGGGATCGTTAGGTATATGTAATGGCTATAAACCAATTGTTGTGTATGTTTTTTCTAGAATCCGGATGCATATAAGACGAGAATGAAATAGTTGGTTTACACTATGGAAGAAACATATGTATATGTGATATTAGATATTGACTAGTTATATATGAATTATCCATAGATCTTATATTTCCTCTACGATCCCACGGTGAATTTAAATGAGGATTCCAATCGAAGTCCTTCCATTTCATCTGTGACGAATGAATAAACACATGAAACCAAGAGCATATAGAAGATAAAAATAACGAAGAATTGAAAGGATGCTTTGGCACTAAGAAATGGAAGAACTTGGGCCTATGGATTGATAATTGATAAAGACTCAATGGATGGGAACTAAAAACGAGAAATCGAAGTAGTTCTGATGATTCAATAATATAATTACTTCAATTGGATATATCTTAGTAATGGAATCATAAGGCATTATTTATTGGTTGATTGTATCATTAACCATTTATTTATTTTGGTGCGAGGAGCTTACCATGAATCCACTGATTTCTGCCGCTTCCGTTATTGCTGTTGGATTGGCCGTAGGGCTTGCTTCTATTGGACCCGGAGTTGGTCAAGGTACTGCTGCAGGACAAGCTGTAGAAGGTATTGCGAGACAACCAGAGGCGGAGGGTAAAATACGAGGTACTTTATTGCTTAGTCTGGCTTTCATGGAAGCTTTAACAATTTATGGGTTGGTTGTGGCATTAGCACTTTTATTCGCGAATCCTTTTGTTTAATCCTAAGAATGTGAAAGTTTTTTCTAAATTTTATTGCCCTGGATTTCCCACCTGCTTTTTTGAATTCTATCAAGATTTTACTCCTACAATCATTTTTTGATTGAGACAATATCCGTGGGAAGGACTGATTTGAGGATGAGGAATTAACAGACCTACTCGCTTTCTTCCTTCCCGTTCTTAGTCCAACGAAACTTTTTTTTAGAAAGCGTTGCAAAAGATGAGGTATTTCACGACTGAGATTTGATCTGGACCTAATTCTAATAAGTGTGTTTCTTAGTGGGAACCCCAATTGAAATACCAACAAAATTTCAAAATGGAATAATAAAATCTATGTAAAAAAAAGGGAAAAATAATTAATCAAACAATAAAAAAGGACGAATTGATACAAACTCTGTTTGATTTTGTTAGTCCTATCTATAAGAGGAGATCATATGAAAAATATAACCGATTCTTTCGTTTCTTTGGGTCACTGGCCATCCGCCGGGAGTTTCGGGTTTAATACCGATATTTTAGCAACAAATCCAATAAATCTAAGTGTAGTACTTGGTGTATTGATATTTTTTGGAAAGGGAGTGTGTGCGGGTTGTTTATTTCAAGAATAGGCTGGATCTAACCAGCTGCACTTTCTTTTTTCTTTAGAACTAAACTAGGTAAATGAAGGGTGCACGATCCCGCGAATTACTTCTGAATAAGTTAAGAAATCATATGTAAGAACCATAGCATTTCACAACTCATTGGTAAAGTAAATACACTTTGATTCTCTATCAACCAATAATGTGGAACTATTAACATGGTTAAAGCTAAACCGTTTGAAGTCTAGGCGCAACATGGTACTCTTTCTACCACTATGTTAGTACGGAAATGGTTTCAAAAAAAGTTGGCAATTTATTCGATATAGAACACTCATATCGATAAAACGATTTGAACCTGTTACTGGAAAAAGGAAGGATTCCTTTTTTCAATGCCGAATCGACAACCTATGTATTAAAGTAAGAAGCTTTTTTGGATTTTCAGAAAAAAAGAAACAACTTTGTCGATAATTACAGATTTTTGTCTGGTCGGAAGAGTCCTCAAAATATTATGGTCGTGGATCAATGAGCCGTTTTGATATTTTGGAATACGAACAGA
>JAJJMA010042207.1:0-27664 GCA_023529015.1 Papaver nudicaule
TCACCTGTTATCATAGGTGTATGAAACCCTAGTCTCGAACTACTTTGTCATATTTTTGTGACAAATAGGGGGAGAATACATATGGTTCTTGTTCTTGTTGTGCATTAAGGTGCATAACCATAGGGGGAGAACATCATGTGCTTACTTGTTGTGCTTTTCACAAAGTATCAAGTAAGGGGGAGTAATTAAAGCTGAGAAGAAGCTTCATATCAAGAATGAGTAAAATCAGTTTAAAAGTTTTGATACACCAACTTTAAAGTTTGCTCAGATTCTTACTCTTACGCAAAACAACATGTGGGATGAGCATACTAACCCACGTAAGCTTAAGCGTACCTTTATGGTTGTTTGAGCTGGATATGTTGTAGCTGCTGACTACGGATTCATCAACAAGAGTTTAATGAACACATCAAGACTCAAGGGAGAAGTTGAAGAATTCAAGAAATCAAGAGATACATCTGGTTAGTACTTCATTGTATATTATTTGAATCCATATGTAAATTGGTTTTGTCACTAAAATTGACAAAGGGGAATATTGTTAGGGCATTGTCCGGTCAAACCCACTAGCGTTGGTATGTCAAGCTAGTTGTCAGTTTTAGGTGTCAAAACTCAATTCTTGATTTAGCCTACTAGAGTTTAGATTTCGGAATTGGGATATAGACAAAGTAGTAGAGACCTTGAAGACGAAGACTGTAAAGACAAAGAAGACATCAATTATTCTTCATCGACAAAAGGTTAGTAGGAGTTATGACTTTATGGAAATTCTTCTATTCTACTTTCTCTATTCTTTCGAAATATAGTCGACTACTTTAGTAGTGATAATAGCGATTGAAATCGTATTCTTGTCTAACGTGGCCTTGTGTCATGACCAGTGTTTGTTCCCACAAATACTGTGAGTCCAAGAATGAATGAGATAGATTCGGTGCCATGTGTCCATTACAATGGTTTT
Organism: Papaver nudicaule; assembly: GCA_023529015.1. Lineage (NCBI taxonomy): Eukaryota > Viridiplantae > Streptophyta > Magnoliopsida > Ranunculales > Papaveraceae > Papaver > Papaver nudicaule. Next base: position 947 of record JAJJMA010042207.1, read on the forward strand.
CTTGCAAATCGTTAGTTGGATATGGATGAATCTAAAGGAGTACTCTTGAGCAAAGAGTCCATGGATTACAGCTGAGGACGTATACACGTCTAAGTCCTGGTCATCCCAGAACTTCCAGCGGAATCCAGATTTGACGAAATCTGACAGGCGGACGGTTCACGAACCGGTTCGCAAACCAGAAACTCGGATTTCTTCTGAGTTCCAAAGTGACTGAACATTTCGCGAACCTGTACGCGAATCCAATGTTGGTTACTTTACTGGTGTCGGATTTAGTGGATTTTCTTTCAGAATTTCACTTGGGTCAAAGTCTAAACTCCTTTATCTCTTAGATGGACTTGTATATCACATAATATATTTTGTGTTCCATCTAACGATCCTCAATGAGTCAATAAGATAAGATTATCTTTGGTCTGTTGGATTCTATCTTGAAGTGTTTTTGAGCTAACAAAACACTTGGTAGATAATGATAAAAAGAATTCCAATTGAGATTAATCTCTATTACTTGGTTATCAAGTTTAGGGTTTCCTTAACTTGTGGGACAAGTAATTGATTGCTTTATTCCAAAGCAACCTATCTTATTGAATGATGTAAATAGAGGTGTCTATGGACAAATACCGCAGGCATCAAGCATACGTGAAGGTCCTTAGGGAAGGTAGCGCAAACTCTTTTCACTTCGGTGAATGCTTGTTGTGGTATAGTCATCCTCTATAGGTTGCAGCTCCTCTGGGAACTCCCTACGACTATAAAATACTTCTTTTGAGAGTTGGGAAGCACAGGTAGGAGATTGAGACCATATTTGGTTGAAATCGGATTAACCTGTAACCTTGGTAACCTGATCACGTTCTTGTCTATTCCATAGTCTGTCTCTTCTGCTATACGGCTATTCAAGAACTGATACGTTACACACAGGGTTGAAAGGTAGCAACGCACGGCTGCACTCGGTGTTGTAAGACCTAGTTAGCTCCAGTTATAGAAGTTTCTTAAGTGATTCTTCGTGTATAACTGAGGTAGAGACAAATTGGGCGTAGCTTACTCGGTTTGCTTGTCAGCCCTGATTTGAGAAGTAGATTTCCGTATGACCTGGATTTAATCATCCGAAGGAAGTCAACTAGTGTGTGGTAAACTGATAGAGGACAGTTAGACCATACGTCAACAATTAGGTTGCAAAGCCAGTATTGCTGACACAAGCCTTTGACATCGGTCAAAGCAACTCCTAGGCCTGTAAAGGACGTCAGCTGGGGGAATCAAGTGCGTGACGATCTGTGGGGGATCTAGAGACGTAAGGAGTGCGACAGTATCCAATTCACTTGGAGGGCTGGAGTTGGTCTCTGCTACATCCCATACCGAAGTCTTATAATAGGCTAGCGTTTGTAGTCAGTTTGTACTGGGCGGTGTTCAATCTGGACGAGGTCCCGAGGTTTTTCTGCAAGGAAGTTTCCTCGTTAAAAAAATCTCTGGTGTCTTGTGTGCTTTTACTTTCCGCATTATATCTCTGATTATATAATTAAAGCACCAAGTAGTACGTTATTCAATAACCGTAGAGTTTAACTCCAAAGTTCCCACTTTGTCGAGTTGATCCCCAAGATCACAACTCCGGTTATCTAGGTTTGGATATTGATTTTTGAGATCGTCCAAACCTAAACCATAAGACTCACGAGCCCAAACGAAAAGTTGGTTGTATTTCGGTACCCCTCCTTTTTCAGCCTTGTTTAACTTCAGAACATAGTTTGGATGTTGTTGACTTTCAAAACCTTTTGGTTGAGCTACATACACTTCTTCTTTTAAAATACCATTGAGAAATGCTGACTTGATATCCATTTGATATAACTTGATCTTTAGATGACATGCATAAGCTAAAAGAAGTCTAATTGACTCAAGACGAGCTACGTGAGCAAAGGTTTCATCAAAGTCAATTCCTTCGATCTGTGAGTATCCTTGAGCAACGAGTCTTGCCTTGTTTCTTACCACCGTACCATGTTCATCTGACTTATTCTTAAAGATCCACCTGGTACCTACTATGTTTACACCTTTTGGTTTCGGAACGAGTTTCCAAACATCTTGTCGATCAAACTGATTAAGTTCCTCATGCATTGAATTAATCCAGTCAGGATCCTGTAGAGCGTCTCTTCAACATTTTTTGGTTCATTAGTGTTGATGGTGGTTTTTGACGACGAGGTCACAGGAGTAATTTCGCATCAATCTCTGGCGTCCTGAAATAGCGCAAGATAAGGTATGAATTTATTTTTGCAGTAGGGATAAGATATTTGGTTTGCCGTTAGCCATATTTTAATATCTCGCGACCCTAGCCTAGTAGCATGGTCCATGTCCCTAGCCTATGCATTAAAATACCTACGCATGCGCACTAGCCAAGTTAGCCAAAACCCTAAGAGTTACACGCCTAACCTTGGCCACGCCAAGACTTTGGCCAAGCCAAGTCCTTGGCCACGCCCTATCTTTGGCCAAGCCAAATCCTTGGCCACGCCTAAACCTCAGGCCCAAACTTGGCCAGACCTAAACTCGGCCATGCCCAAATCCTTGGCCACGCCAATACTTGGCCATGCCTATATATTATCCACGGCCATAACTTGGCCAGGTCTAAACTTTGGCCAAGCCTAAAGTTTGGCCACGCCCATATCTTGGCCACGTCCTAAACCTGGCCACGCCTATACTTTGTCCCCGCTTAAACTTTGGCCAAGCCTAAAGTTTGGCCACGCCTAAACTTTGGGTACCCATGGCGTTGGCCTCGCCTCATCTTTGGATGCCCACGCATCCTCTCTTGCCTAATCCCTGGAGGCCCACGATTCTCCCCTGCCTTAGTTTTTGGATATCCATTATCTTTAGCTCGCCTTAATATTTGGATGCCCATTGCATCACCCTTGGCCAAACTCTTGGGGGTCCAAGATTATGCCTTGGCCAAATATTGGAGGCCTCATAATCATCCTTAGCCTAATTTATGGGGGCCTTATAGTTGGCTCTCGCCTAATTCATGGGGGTCTTATTGTTTTCCCTCACTTGAACTTATGGAGGCCTATGATTGTCCTCTTCTCCTCACGGCTAGCCTTGCCTCCTTTGAGCTAGGGTTTACCTCTTCCTAGCCTCCCCCTACTTATGGGCCTCACTGATCCAAATCCTAGAGGATTATGGATTTTATTTAGTCCATAATACTCTAATTTCCTAATCAAATTCGGAAATCTGGCAGTTCAGCTCACGTATTTCTTCATGGTGTGATTTTTAGAGCCCAATCCGTAAGGAATTAGAAGATGCTTCCTTCACGAAATATTTTCCTCTGTGAATTTCCTATAACATACTAAAAATTCAGAGTTTTATCTAATATTGGCTGGCCTGGCCGATTTTACTAATGGACAACATGCAAACTGTCCAGAAATCTGAGAATAGCATAAATGTTATGGCTTATCCTTTTATATCCAATGTGGGATTATTATCATGCTATGCAACATAGCCTATCATAATTATTGTGGCTTATCTTTAAGTCTTATATCGGCAATGCTTATGCATTCTTGATGATGGCTACGCTGTGATAGCATCATTCGTCTGTTTTTCCTGATTATGGACTTGCTTCCATAAATCAGTGCTATAATTCTTAATCATGGCTCATGGCTATGACTTATATTATTTTGGACATTCATATGTCTTCATTACTCAGGGAATTAGTGCATTACATGCCACAAACTAATTTCCCTTATTTATGGCAAGACGAAAGTCGTATTTATTTGACTATTGCCACAGAGAGTTGCTGAAATCCTCTCGGTCTAATTGGCGATTGCATAGCTCAATCCTTAGACCTATTTTATCTAATGGCGGTTGCTAGCTCAACCCTTAGATTTATCTCATTAGGTTTAAATGGCGATTGCCCGGCTCAATCCTTAAACCAAATCTTAAAGAGATACTCAAAGCTTATCGCTTAATCTCTATCTTATCGCAAAGTCCTAAGCTTATCAGTAATTGATACGACTTGCACCTAGTCAGCTTTGACTTAACAAATAACAAATATTTAACAAATCTTACGAGAATCAAGATTTAGTTACATGGGGGGATATTCTTTTAGGGTTTTGGTTTGGCGGTCTACGGCACGAGTGATTGCAACGGCTCAATCACTTAATGAGGAAGAAAACTAAGTCGTGCGAACGTTGCTGAGAAGATGGGATAAGATAGTGGGTTGTTAGTCTTCCCTATTATTAGGCGCAAGACTCTTAACAACTGACCCCACTCTTTCCTCACTCCCACTCTTCCACTACTTCCACTTCTTACGAGATCAGTTGAGAATATATTGCTATAAATAGGTCACTCGACCAGTTGGGAAAACAGATCAATCTTAATCCCAATCTCAAAACAACAGATAAGTTCAACAAGTTCAGTGCAAGTTCAATCAAGTCTATCTTATCGATAATTGATTAACTCTTCTCATTCAGCATTTATTATCTAGTGAGAACTGAATATTCATCCTTATCTAGCAATAATTATAGCAATTCTCCGATCTCATCTTTCTCTGCTTCCCTCCCTAAACCAACCCTAAAATCCTCTTCTTGTAACTGAAGCAATACTCGAACGGCCATTTCTTGGTTTAGGCGAGTCTTGTTCGATCTTGACCTCTCGAATTCATCACAATCTTTTATCATATCATCACACTTCACACTTTACCCCTCAGATTCCTTTATTTGTTTTATACCTAAAACAATTAGTTGATGAATACGTTGCATGATGACAGAAGTTGTGAAGTTGATTCCTTGTCATAACACTAGCACTAGCGTCTCCAATGATACTATCCTTGGAGAGACCTTGTCTTGACCAAGTAGGTGTTTTTGGTGCAGTGTTGATGATTCGAGTATCTTCCTCTCTATCACTGTCATCATGATCGGGATCGGCATCTTCAGACACAACCTCTTTTTGCTTTGGATGTGTATCCTCTGCCTTTTCAACAATATCAGGTTGTGGTAATTCATTCGGAACAGACTCAGTTCGGAAGTCGCTTACGTTGTCAATGACAACGTTATTTGACTCCATCATGATAGTTGTGTGCAGATTGTATACTCTGAAGGCCCTGCTATCAGATGCGTATCCAAGGAAAATTCCATCATCACTTTTAGAATCAAATTGTCCTCGATGTTGTCTATCTTTGAGAATATGACACTTGCTACCAAAAACCCTGAGATATCCCAGACTGGGTTTTCTTCCATACCACAATTCGTATGGAGTATTCAGTGTTTTGGCGCATAGGTATACTCTGTTGATAAGATAACATGCAGTGAATACAACTTCTCCCCAGAACCTAAGTGGAAGATTTTTGTTATGGAACATGACTCTAGCCATTTCTTGAATGTTTTATATTTTTCCTTTCTACGACACCATGATTGAGGAGTAATAGGGGATGAATATTGTTGTGATATGCCAAGTTCATCACAGTATTTAAAGACATTTTCATCCTTAAATTATGTACCACGGTCACTTCGAACCGCTTTGATCTTGCGCCCTTGTTCATTTTGAATTCGGTTCACCGTAATTTTGAACTCTTCAAGGGTGTCGTTCTTATGTTTTAAGAAAGCAACCCAAGTAAACCTGGTAGAGTCATCAACCATCACAAAAGTATACTTGCAACCTCCTACAGTTCCTTGTTGAATAGGTCCAAATAAATCCATATGAATTAAATCAAGTGAGCTTTTGTAGCAATAGTGCTAGTCGCCTTATGTGGAGCCTTAGTTTGTTTACCTTTTTGATAGGCACCACAAACACCTTCAACATTAGTATTAATTTTAGGAATACCCCTAGCAAGTTCTATGTTAATGAGTTTTCCTAACTGAAAAAGAAGGGGTACCGAAATACTACCAACTTTTCGTTTTGGCTCGTGAGTCTTATGGTTAAAGTCTGGACGATCTCAAAAATCAATATCCAAACCTCTAGGGACCCAGTGTTTATACGATTCTCAGTAATTTTCTCAATGGCAATAAAGTTTTATTTTTCCAAGGGGTACTGTATAGTTTAGGATGTTAATCCTATGATAAGCGTTCCTTATTTCCAGTACACAAAAATAAGGAAGCTTGGTTGACACTAGACTTTAGTGTCTTGGTGAGTTCCTGGAGGCTCACCAGCTTTCTGCCATCGTCTAGAACTGGATGACGTTCCCTTGGGGTTATCATAGAAGCTACTGACGTCATCATGTGACCCAGTGTGGGAGGAACTTCTAGACTTTTTCCTTTGGGAGTGATATTGCTTAGCAATATTAGACAACGCTTTATGTAACTCTTCTTGAGTGACCAATCGATTTGGATGAGATTGGTTTCTTAAAGAATTGGTTGTCTTGTTATGAGACTTACTTCGTGAGACCCAGGAAGTTCTCTTATCCCACGGTTGATCATTATGTCTCCATTTTTCTGTAATAGTTCTGCCATTTTTCATGGGCGAAGATGATCTCATGTGGGCCCTATTTCTAGGGATCACCCGTGGATTAGACCTGCAGAGTTCAGACACGTTTTTTAACACAAGGTTTAACGTGTGTTGCAGTTGATCAATCTGCTTCTTCTTCTTCTGACTATTACAGCTTCCTTGGTGGTGTCCTTTCTTTTTACAGAATCGACATGTAACTTCATATTGTTTACCACCAGTCTACTTATCACTATTATTACCTGAGGAATCAGATAATGTGGTCACTACATTCGTGGTGACTGAAGGTTTTGCCTTCTTTTTATTAGTGACTTTAGCAGATTCAATGACTCTTTCTGATGCAGATGTGATAGGCAGGGTGTTCGGTTTCTCCACATTGCTTCCTGAAATTGTTTCTGATTCACTATGGATTTGGGACAAGTCCATAAGTTTCAGATTTTCTTTTTCAAGAACTTTGCATCTTTCTTGAGCATTGGCTAAATGATCTTCTACATTCCTTTTGCTGGTCAGAATGCTTTCAATCTCCAAATCGTGTTTTTCCGCAATTTGTTTTTCACGATTTTGACTCAAAGTAAGAGCAGTTTCTAGACAAGAAATCTTCTCTTTAGATTCTCTGAGTTCTTGAACAACTGTTTCCAATTTCTGGACTTGTTGTTCTAGGAGTTCTGAAAGTGAGCACTCTCGAGTGTACGCATCATGGAGATCACTTAGACTTTGAACATATTTCTCTCCCAAGGATATGTATTCCTCTGTTTGTTCAATACGGAGATTTCTGGATAAAGGATCATTCTGGATTACTGCACTATGAAGTTTACCAGAATTTATTCCAGTCTGTTGTGAAACAGGTGGAGTGGATGCCTTTGGAGCGGACAATCCTAATGACTTTGAGTAATTTTAGCATGATCCCTTCATTTTGACGTTATTTCACGAACCAAGATAAACACAGACAGTTACGTCTTTAATGTGTTCACCTGCTCTGATACCAACTGAAAAAGAAGGGGTACCGAAATACTACCAACTTTTCGTTTTGGCTCGTGAGTCTTATGGTTAAAGTCTGGACGATCTCAAAAATCAATATCCAAACCTCTAACTGGAGTAATCTCGACAGTTAGGCAATAACGTACTACTTGGTGCTTTAATTATAAATCATAGTTATAATGCGGAAAGTAAAAGCACACAAGACACCAAACGTTTTTTTAACGAGGAAACTGCCTTGCAGAAAAACCTCGGTACCTCGTCCAGTTTGAACACCGCCCAGTACAAACTGACTACAAACACTAGCCTACTATAAGACTTCGGTCTGGGATGTAGCAGAGACCAACTCAAGCCCTCCAAGAGAATTGGCTAATGTCGCCTTCCTTACGTCTCTGGATCCCCCACAGATCGTCACGCACTTGATTCCCCTAGCTGACGTCCGTTACAGGCCTATGAGTTGCTTTGACCGATGCCAAAGGCTTGTGTCAGCAATACTGGCTTTTCAACCAAACTATTAACGTATGGTGTAACTGTCCTCTATCAGTTTACCATACACAAGATGACTTCCTTCGGATTGTTAAATCCAGGTCATACGGAAATCTACTTCTTGAATCGGGGTTGACACGCAAACCAAGTAAGCAATGCCCAATTCGAATCTACCTCAGTTATACACGAAGAACCACTTAAGGAACTTATATAACTGGAGCCAACTATGTCTTACAACACCGAGTGCAGTCGTGCGTTGCTACCTTTCCAACCTTGTTGAGTAACATATCAGTTCTTGAATAGCCGTATATCAGAAGAGACGGACTTTAGAATAGACAAGAACGTGATCAGGTTACCAAGGTTACAGGTTAATCCGATTTCAACCAAAGATGGTTTCAATCTCCTACCTGTGCTTCCCAACTCTCAAGAGAAGTCTTTATAGTCGTAGGGAGTTCCCAGAGGAGCTGCAACCTATAGAGGATGACTATACCACAACAAGCATTCACCGAAGTGAAAAGAGTTTACGTTACCTTCCCTAAGGACCTTCACGTATGCTTGATGCTTGCGGTATTTGTCCGTAGACACCTCTATTTATAGCACTCAATAAGATAGGTTGCTTTTTTTTTTTTTTTTTTTTTTTTTTTTTTTTTTTTTTTTTTTTTTTCAATTGGAATTCTTTTTAGAATTATCTGCCAAGTGTTTTGTTGGCTCAAAAAACACTTCTAGATAGAAATCCAACAGACCAGAGATAATCTTATCTTATTGACTCATTGAGGATCGTTAGATGGAACACAAAAGGTCTTTATGTTTTACCCAAGTCCATCTAAGAGATAAAGGAGTTTGGAATTTGACTCAGAGGGAAATTCTAAAAGAATATACACTAAATTCGACAACCAGTGAGATGACCACGTCAGGTTCACGTACTGGTACGTGAACAAAATAGACATCTCGAACTCAGGAGAATTCCCAAGTGTCTGGTACACAAACCGGTTCGGGAACCGTCTGCCTGTCAAATTTCGTCGGATTCCGCTGGAAGTACTGGGCTGAGCCAGAACTTAGACGTGAGAACGTCCTCAGCTGTGATCCATGGACTCTTTGCTCAAGAGTACTCCTTTAGATTCATCCATATCCAACTAACAGTTTGCAAGCAAACCATTGCAATGGACATATGGCGTCGAATCTATCTCATACATTCTTGTACTCACGGTATTCGTGGGATCAAACACTGGTCATGACACAAGGCCATGTTACGCAAGAATACAATCTCAATCGTTATTATCACTACTAAAGTAGTCGACTATATTTCGAAAGAATATAGAAAGTAGAATATAAGAATATCCATAAAGTCATAACTCCTACTAACCTTTTATCGATGAAGAATAATTGATGTCTTCTTTGTCTTCACAGTCTTCGTCTTCAAGGTCTCTACTACTTTGTCTATATCCCATTTCCGAAATCTAAACTCTAGTAGGCTAAATCAAGAATTGAGTTTTGACACCTAAAACTGAAAACTAGCTTGACATACCAACGCTAGTGGGTTTGACCGGACAATGCCCTAACACTAACATCATGTAGTTAATATGTCCAGATGGTGCATGCCACAGATGAGCAGATTCGGTTTTGGACATGTTATATAAAGCATCCTTTTGTATGTCAAGAAGATAACAATTATTAAAACCACATTTACCTCTGAAGATGGTTCTGCCCTTCCCCATTGATAATGCAACCAAACGTATTAAAGATCATATCATGACCTTTGTCGCAGATTTGACTAACAAAAAAAAGATTGGCTGTCATGCCCTTTACATAAACCACATCACGAATTTCAGGTATACCTGGTAGTTTGATAGTTCCCCTTTTGCTGATTTGAAAACTGCTTCCGTCACCAAACGTTATAGAACCTCTTTTATAATCCTCAGTCTCAACAAACCAGGAAAGATCTCCTGTCATGTGTCGACTACATCCACTATCCAAGAACCAAGGCAAATGCCCCTAAACAGGATGAATGATTCATGTTTGATGGGAAAGAAGTTTTACTCAAAGGTTCGTTCTTTTTGCAATTCAAATCTCTGAATGACGATAAGAGATGTTGAGCCTTAATATAGAGACTACTAAGTTCATCACTCTTTGATTTAAAGATTCGGCATGCAGAATGATAATAACCTTTGTGATTGCAAAAAGTGCACATACCTGAACTACCTTTGTGTACAAAAGCCGTCTACTTATTAGAATGCCTGAACTGCATATATCCAACACCATATTTGCAGCATGGCTTTCTAAAGTCATTTACAAGGTTGTTAGACAAATCCTTCTTTTTACTTAGGCTTTCCTTAAGTTTAAGATTTTCATTTCGAACAGATCCAAGTTCGGACTTTAGCTCATGAATTCATTTACTAAGTCTTTGTGTTTTCTGGATCTGCTCATCTAACAATCCCTGAAGCAATAATTCCCTTTCGGACATATCATTTAATTCCATACCAGAGGATTCGAGACGAATATGCAGCCCATCAATCTTTCTTCTCATCCTTTGATGTAGAAGACAAAGTGATTCAAGGCGCTTAGAGAGATCAGATACTTCTTCATCGTACCCGTTGGGTTCTGAATCCATTTCTGTAACTGAGTCAGGGTCAGGAGTAATCATACCGGATGTTAAGCCGTAAAGTATGATACCCGCTCTAATACCAATTGAAAAGACGAGGGTACCGAGTACACCACCAATTCCTTTCTTTTGCGAAACAAAGTATATAGATTATTGCTTTCAGTAAATAACAGAACAGTACACAAAAACAAGAAATCACACGCACAGGGTTTTTGTTAACGAAGAAACTACAAACTCGTAGAAAAACCCCGGGACCTCGTCCAGTTTGAATACTCTTAAGAATTAAGCCGCCAACACACCTACTCTCAGACTTCGGATTAGCTGGTGCAGACAATATGACCCTAATACGACTATTAGTCACAAAGATTTCCCCTCAGTATTCCTACGCCTCCAACCACAGCAATGTGGTCACGCACATGTAATCCCCTACGTAAACAGACGCCCGTTACTGTCCTACGCAAGAGCTGCCTCACAGCCCGTCGCGAGGACTATCGCTACCCGACCTCCAATCGGACGATTACAACCTTATGGACAACAACCAAAAAGCAGCAGGTCAAATCGCTAGATGATATCCTTGGTAACTAACAAATATTTCACCGAAGTATTTTCACACCAAGAGCGAGGTTATTAAGTTTACTTAGGCAATAAACACCTCGAGATATCGATCAAGGTTTCAAAACCCAAACCCTCGAAAGAGCAACCTTGTCGTCCCAGTTGGAATCAAGCAGATAGTTGTAGCAAGTACGATATGATATGACCGTGAAGAACGATGTACCTGCAAAGAACAGATCCAATAACAACAATCTTGATTCCACTCAATATCTATAGTTTTGGCACACAAACCGAAAGCGGCTTGCTGACAAATCCAAGTTAATAGATAAAGAGTATGTTCTAATCACAACGATCTTGAGTGGCCTTATATCAGAAGAGAAGGACCTTAGAATAAACAAGATCGCAAGGTTTGATAGACGTGATAGAACATAACACAAGTACAATACAAAGAAGACTAGTAAACATAAACTAGTTTCCCGTAAGAGGTACTTCTAGGCTTCTCGATCCCAAGAGAAGACTTTCACGCAATTTTATACCGAGAGCAAAAGCTCAAAGGTAACTGAAAAGAAAAGCGACAACACAAGCTTACAAATCCGAAGAAGAGCTCGACCAGAGGGATAAAGCTTTCATGAGAGATACCACTCCTATTTATATTAACTAAGGCTTTAGCTTTGAAATGAGGCAAACTTAATTTCAGAAATTCCACAAAGCACATTTACATATTAATTCCGAAATTCCCCATTTAGTCTCATAGCATTTAATGAGATCTAATACTCTAGCATTTTACATTTAAGAAAAATATTTTCCATAAAGAAAATATATGTTCGAAAGATGTTTAGCCAAGAGCAATCAAAGCAAATAATATCTTAAGGTATATTTGGATATTTCTTTTAATTCGAAATATAGCGCTTACCAAATATGCTCCCTGGGAAAGAGCTCACTTCGAAACGTGTCCTTTTGTTTCGAAAATCTCCTTAGATATTATTACTTCCAAATGTCGTCATCAGCTTTACCAATGTCGACATTACTTCCTTGGTATTGCTGAGCTAACCAGGCGAACCTAGGTGGAAAAGGGATCTGGTGCAACATGGTTCAACGTTCTGTATAAACGTATCATAATAGACGTGGACAAGCCTTGTGTGTTAAGCTTAAGTGAACACGTAGGTTCAACAGACATTCCGAATCACGCAAATAGATATACCATTGGAGTACGATGCGAGATTCCACGAGTAATAGAAAAATGTTAAATCTCCTGAATTCTTGATTCCAATATAGATGTCACGTTAATGATATCCAAAAAATCAAATTAAAACATCAAATGAATAATGAAATGAATATTTGATCGAGTAGTAAAATCATATGAAGATTTTAATCACGTACAGTATTGATCAGAAATCATGTGTCTACCTATATGAAGCAACTAACCATATTTATGATGATGACTCAATCTCACTTTAGTTGTACATTGAAGATGAACGAATTCAAACTTCAAACCGAGAATATCAAACTCATTAATTCGTTGAATCACAAATCAAAAATGTAGAGTTTGAACTTCGAAGTTACGCATTCTGAGATAACCATATTATGGTTTCGAAACGTACATTCTGTTTTGGCAGAAACCAAATTAAGGTTTCGGAACCTAAAGTTCATTATATGACCAGAACCGTATTAAGGTTCCCAAATCAAGTTTCCATATAGCGAAACCTAAAGCTTGGTTTCGAAATCTGGATTCTGTTTAACAAAACCTTGGTTAAGGTTTCGAAACAAGAAACACATATTAAATTCTCCACAAATGTTTGATGTCGTACTTGAGAGTCCATGTGGTCGAGAACCGTTTCAGCATCACACCTTTTTAGCCTCGACGCACAGGAATATATTTCCTGGTTCACATAAACCTTTAGGAAACCCCAGGGTCTTTTCGACCTTTTAGGTCACATGGTCAAGACACATTGGCCTCGATTCTCAAGTCAATGCAAGCCAATAAACATAGTTACGAATCTGTGTTATCTCATTGGTCACAATATTTAGTTTCGAACCAATAGCTTATGAATACGAAAGCCTGATTATGGTTTCGAAATCAACGATTAGTTTTACCAAAACCTACATTGAGGTTTCGAAAATTGAAAATTCATAAGTTGAGAACACAAATATGGTTTCTGAATCCAGAAGTGAGATATGGCATACGAGATGTTCATATACAGAATCAAATGAATGATTCAGAACTTCAGTATTCATAGCCAAACCATGACGTAGTATTCGAATCTCAGAACATCAGTATTTCGAGTCTACACAACATAAGTGTGAGTCACGATCTCTCTTACATTGGCTCATATAAGTATATGAAATCAATCCGACAGAGCCAGACTAGGTAAGAAGAGACACAATACTGTGATGGATTAAATCTCGTAGTACTACCGAGATAACATCACATTGCTATATCCAACTCAAAATGTTTTAGGAAAAACCTTTATATTAACTTAGAGACGGAGAAGAAAAGAAATCTCTAAGCAATATGAAACGTCATAACTAAAACACAAATACCGCAAGCGGTAAAGTAGAGTTATCTTAAGGCACACTGATCACAAGTGATCAGGTCATAATGTAAAGCTCAAGATGAGAGTTATGTTTATGTCTTTTGTAGCACAAGTGTAAAAGATAATGGAATCGCGTTATTTTGATTCACTAACCTCTTGAATGATGAAGCCGGATGTCTTCGTTTGATCTTCAGTCTTTCTTCAACTCTTCAAGTAGTGATTCTAAATCTTCCACAACCTAAAGTTAACTCTCTCATGACTTCACCTAATTGTGTGTTGTTTAGCGGTCGAGTTTTGATCACTAAAGTTGACAACTAAGCTTGACATACCAACACTTAGTGAGGTTCACCGAGCCATGCTCTAACAATCCCACACATGTAATCCCTTGAACCTTCAATTCAAGAGTTGCTTCACAGTCCTTCGTGAAGACTATCGTCAGCCGACCTCCAGTCGGACGATTGTGTTTCTTTCTGATACAATGAATCAATACGGTAAGGAACCAAAGCCGTAGATTCAATAATGGTATTCAACCCAACTCATCACAAATGAATTGTGTTGGTTCTATGATGCTGAATCAAGCCTATTATGTTTATATTAATAAACTGCTTGATTCCGAACAAGTTTCTTCTGTGTAATCAATACACTACTTGTCCTTGTCCCAGAGACTATCAAGTCCTTAAATGGATATAAAGGTGTTCTTGATGAAAATCAAGATACTAAGCAAAATAAAAAATCCAAATAAACAACTTGATTCCACTTCTAGAGTCTATCTGTTTGGCACACAGAAACAACTTTTCACTTACAAATCCAAGTCGATAGAAAGTCTAGCTCCAGAAACTCTACAACACACCTTGAGTGTCAGTGATATCAGAAGAGCATTGACATAGAATAAACAAGGTGATCTACGTAGATATGGAGATGGTCGTATCACTATCACTATGATATCTCATAGGCTTCTTGGTCTAGTTGGAAGCCTTTCCAATCTCAACCTTGTTAACAACGAGATAAATCTCGAAGAACTTCTAAGTTAGTGTTCTAACAAAATGAAATGTTAGAAGAACAAAGCTTGAAGGAGGAATGAACGTCTTCTTATATAGTGTTTCGACTAAGGCACTGTTCGACAAAGGCAAAGTCTGAAACCTTCATTCAATTGTGGATTAAAGGGCAGACTTAACTTCCTTTGACTTTAAATGCTGAAAAATATAAATGAAAACAAAGTTTCATTTAATGCAACATTAAATTACTTGATACTCTTAATGAGAACCGTCCATTGAAAACCGGTTATACTTGGCTCACGGTTTCTGGGACAAAACCAAAATCGCCTAGCACTCTAAATGCACAATATAATCGAGTTAGAAAACTGTTATCAATATTAATGCAGGCATTCAGGTAATGAAGGTAAACTTCATAAAGCCATTCACCATGAATCACTATTCATAATACAAATCTCTTAAAAGCTTGTATTGAGTTGGTTCGAGGGAAGTAGTTGTGCGAGTACAAATTTTGCATAAGCACTTTATACTCGACAGCCATCAGATCTGACTGTTCAACTATGGTCATAAAAGAAATTATACGTTTCATGCATGAGTACAAAGATAATAAGAACGAGACCGAAGCTAACTGGTATAAGAAACAATAAATGATAAGAGCATAACTATAAATTGCATTTCATTCTGACTAGTACATGGATATGATCCTTAGAAGCTTGAGGAGAAACTAACCTAATCTCACTCTCACGACTTAGGTTACACCAAAAATCCAACCCCTACAATGGATCTCGAGCTCGCCTTATATAGGCCGAGTCTGAGTGGTTTACAGCTAATAAGACCAACTACTCAATCGTGGAGATGACAGGTTTGTCGAGTAAGGCGGTTCCTTCGGTAGGTTCATCTCCGAAGATGGCTTCGTGTCCTTTCCTTCGAACTACCTGCACGAGCCTTCTCTTGTCGAGCTCCTTGTTCGAGTTGACTCTGCAGACTTATCCGAAGCAAGACCAAGATACCTTCGGGTTGGGCAAAGTCTTCCTGATCTGGACACGTGTCCCGAGGGTGTTTTACCCTCCACAGTTTGCCTCTTTCCTTTCCTTGTATCGAAGATGCTTTGGGAAGGAAATTATTTCTTCGTCATCCTCAGCTCGCCATTTGCCCCACTAGCTGCCAAGTGTGACATTACATTACACGTTCTGCATGTTCCCAAGATTCTAGCTACCTTTTGACCTTCCAACCGGTAGCGCCGGTTTCCCTCTACTATTTAAGTTTTATTTCTCCCTCTAAATTTTTTTTTGGCCTTTTCGTACTCTCTTCCACATCTC
The DNA here is from genome assembly GCA_023529015.1 of Papaver nudicaule. Classification (NCBI taxonomy): domain Eukaryota; kingdom Viridiplantae; phylum Streptophyta; class Magnoliopsida; order Ranunculales; family Papaveraceae; genus Papaver; species Papaver nudicaule. The sequence continues at coordinate 16,800 of JAJJMA010042207.1, forward strand.
CGGCGCTTTTTTCTCTGAAAACCTTGAGATTCTATCTTCTGATCGAGCGCCCCTTAGATGTTTTCTGTTGGTACCCTTTGCTTTAATCTTCCTATAGCTCCATAAAGACAACTTCTTTTTCCTTTTTATCATCTTTCAGGCCTTTGATCAATCTCGTCTCTACAACTTCCGGCGCCGGCAAGTTTTGCTCCCCTTCCTTTCGTTTTCCTTTTCATGGCATCTCCTTCCAAAGTCGATGTTCTTATCTCGATGATGAAGGATTTAGGCTTTAAATAAGATTCTTTTGATATAAAGGCTGTTGGTGCTCCCGGCAGCCGGCTGACTCCAGAACTGGTTGAGGAGTTCAAGTGTAACGAGGACAGACTCTTGGTTACGTTCCATCAGATTTCTGCTGGGTTGATTCCTCCGGTTTATCGGTCCTCTAACCCTTTGTTTCTCGAGATTCTCTGCTCTCTTCCTAGCCCTCGGGGAATAATGCAACTTACTTGCAGTTCGATTCATCTTATCAATCAGTGGGTTTCTCGCTCCGAAGATAATTCTGAACCTGGTTCCACAACGAGATTTTATTTCACTGCCGATAAATTCTTCCATCACTATAAGCCATTTTTGACGCTAGATAACGAGTTTGCCCCTTGGGGCGTTAGTTTTTGAACTGTGAAGGGGGTCTTGAATATAATTCCGGGGTCTCTAGACTACTCCATGGATGAAGACTGGTATTCGGAGCCTGTACTTTTGGAGGGTCCCATTCTCCGAGGCTGGAAAGACGCAGGACGCTTTTTTCCTCGGACTCAGTTCGAAGTAGGCCATGAATTGTCGGCTCAACATCTGTTTACTATCCACTTTTCTGACGAGGAGAAAGAGTTGTCTCGCCAAGTTTTAAGGAAAGGCAAGGGGGTTTCTTCGAGTGCTTCGAGTAGCTTAAAGCGTCCCCGAGCATATGAGGAGACTATGAAACAGGTAACAAATGCCGTTTTTGAGATATGTTCTTGTTTTCTGGAGTATGAATACTTGCCTCTATTTGTTTCCTGAGAAAGACGGATCCTCATCTTGCAGGGGAATGCTGTTGTTGTGGGGATTCGGGCATGAACAATGAGTTGGTGGGTTTTGAGTTCGAGGAGAGGACAGGGGTTGCCAGGCCTCGTAAGAAGTTTGTGTTTAAGAAGTCTTCCAATACAAGTTTGCCGAATCAACGCAAGGTATCTACGAAGCCGTTGGAGGAAAATATAATAATGAATGTTGCTGACGAATCGTTACCGTCGAAGGTTGCTGACGTGCCACCCGTCAGTAAAGCTACTGAGGTGGTGCTGCTATTGAGCCGAATGTCGCTATGCCGAGTGTGCCTCCCTCTGCTTCTGCTGCCACTGCCTCAGCCATGGTTGTTTCTGCTGTCGCGACCACTGCCTCAGTCGAACCTTCCGTCCTCTCTTCAAGGAAAATTGTTCATGTGGTTGACCTTCTTCTTCCTCGAAGGGACGGCTCAACTGTTAGCATGGATCCTTCGAAGAATTTAGTAATCAGTTTTCCTTGCAGTTCGAAGTTTCCACCTGCTCCTAGCTTTGCTGGTAAACACACTCAACCATATACTGCCAAGAGATTTAAGGAGATGCTTTTTGAGAATCATAATCCAAGTGACTTTTCCATGGAGGTTTCGTCCCGCTTTGGTTCTCATGTCTCTGATCCCCTGGGTTGCCCTTTGGACCCTGAGTTTTGCAAAAAGTTTGGCGATGTTGTTGGTGGTGATCGTCTCAGAATGGAATATGATCTTCGCCATCCACCTTTGTCGTACGAGGAGAACCTGGCTATGCTTCAAATGGTGAATTGCTCTTTCTTGGAGTGTGAGTAATCATATTTTGGGTTTGGCTAAGGATTGGCGTGTTTTTTTGCATATTTCATAGGGTAATCACCATGCGTCTGGCCTCTTGGCTTATACCTTTGACTTATTTGGCGAAGCTGAATATCATGAGAGAAAGTTTTTCCGAATGCAAGAAGAGCTTGCTGCAGAAAAGGCTCGCAGTGCCCGTGAGAGGAAGAATTTAATAGGTATGAATTTGTTATTTTTATGATTGCCCCGCTCCTTGTAATTTTGTGCTGAGAAAAAATTCATTGCTTTCTAAAAAGGCGAGTTAGAAGAGGGAGAGAAAAAACTCCGCGAAGCTAAACTAACTCTAAGCAACTCCCGAGAAAGTCGTAAGTCTTCGCATACTGCCTCTGGTGATGGGAGTCATCGAGGTGAAATCGAGAAGCTTATAAAAGAAAGGAATAAAGCCTGGGATGATCAGGATTATTATAAGAGGAAGAGACTCGAGGCTGAGGACCTTCTTACCGAGGAGAAGAGGAGAAGAATGAAGACCGAGCGCTTACTTGAGGAAGAGAGGAACAAAAACGAGATTATTTCTCGAGAAAAACAATTTTTCCAGCTAGATTTATCTCACTTGACACAAGAGCGAGATTTAGCTCGTAAGGAGAAGTCTATCAGCTCGTCTGGCAAGACGGTGATTGAGAAATTAGAGCAGGATATCAAGAATTTGAGAATTCAAATGGCAGATTTGAAGAATGTCAACAAGGAGCTGGTTTCGGAGAATGATGGTTTGAAGAAGGGTTGTAACGATATAAGCATGGATCTTGCAAAGGATAGAACTTTGAAAGACCATCTTTTCCGAATGGTCGATGAGTATCGACTATAACTTGCTACGCTAGGAGCGGTTTCTTCTGAAGATATTAGAAAAAGAGCTACCCAATCTCGTTTTACCAATCAACATGAGGTTACTGAGTACATGGTTATTAAAGAAAGTAGGGTACTAATCCTGATCAATTTGTTTTGATGTTCTTGCTGTGTTTGCAGAGTATGGTCGGGTATCTCAACTTTGCTTGTGTTTGTTTTTTGTTTTGCAGGCATCGAGGCCAACTTACAAAAGAAAGTTGCAGACGCCGAGGCTGCGAGGGACGATGTTGCCAATAAGTTGGTGCTTGAAGCGGACCGAAAGTTGGAGTTCGAGAGCAGAGCAGAGAAATTATCGAAAGAATTAACCGAGGAACGACAACGTCGAACTGCCGACATAGACAGACTTTCCCGAGAGCTGGATCCCGAACGTAAGTGTCGTTCAGAGGATGTAGAGAGGAGTGCCGAGGAGATGACTACCGAGCAAAATTTCCGCCTCAAGTGCCAGGAGGACTTGAAAAATATGGTTACAGGTTTCACCCTCGTTCATCATCAGTTAAGACATGGGCAAGCTGTTGAGGAACTTCTTACTCGATCTGCCTTGACTAACTCCCTGGCTACGAGTATGGCTTGCCGAAGGCACGGTCGGTCCCTTTTTAGGACTATTGGTATTGAGCCTCCTACCTATGGGGCCGTTGGTGCAGACGATGCTGATGCAGTACTTCCAGGTGATAAGGATTTGCTTCCTTAGGAAGTGTTTGTGAGGCTGGCTAGGGAGGAATTACGAAGGAGAGGGGTGATAAGGAATGTTTCTGAGGACCAAGGCTCTGGTAATGATGAAGATGGTGGTGACGACGATTCTGATGATGGCCACTCGGGAGGTGCCGGAGATTATCCCGAGGGTGCCCAAAGATGATCCCAAAGGTGATTCCGAAGGTGATTCCGAAGGTGATGCTGGGGCAGAAACTAGTAACACAGCCGATGATGGTGCACATGATCTTGGGGACTTCAAAGAAAGTAGCACTGGTGGTGGTATGGTTGCTTGTTTTGATAAAGGGAGCAGCTATTTGTTTCAAGAATCCACAACAGCGTATAGTGATGAAGAGAGTGAGGATAAGACTGAGCCTGTGAGGGAATGGCTCTTTCAAGACAAGATGACTCCGGCTTTCGAACCTATGAAGAGGACTTGGAAGCTGAAAGAGAGGTCTGGGCTGAGATGAAGGTTTTTGGAGATCCCACCCCTCGCTATGTTGTGTTACCTGGTGAAGTTTCTCCCAAGGTCTAGCAACGAATCTTTTTGCCTTTTCCTTTGTTTTTTGGATGTATTTTTTGTACCTGACATCTCCCATATTTTGTGCCTGTATGCTGTGTTGAATATATATATATATATATATACGAAGAAACTTTTTTGTTTGATTATAGTTTCTCCTTTTTAGTTTTGTATTTTTTCATTTGGGAACTTCGTGATCGGGCACGAAGTTGTTCTTGCAATATTCTAGGCTCCTAAGGTTTCTCGAGGTGTGACTCCGGGGATTACTTCGATGTGGGAGATAGTAAACCAAGCTAGTGGGAGATTACGGATCACCCTTCTCAAAGGCTTTTAGCTACTTGCCTGTTTTAAAGCAAACAAAGGCTATCGAGGCCATAGGTACCCGTTTTGCCTCGGTGTACTGGGTTGTTATCGAGGATACTAGGTATCCTCCAAGAGAACATGATGGTGTTCTGATAATCCATTTATCCCGAGTAAAGTAGGAGACTTACAGTGGGTAGTTGTTATGCTTGTGCTTCGATAATAAAGTAGCTCAATGGGGAGTGCCGGTCAAGGCTGGAGCTTAGACATGGTACTATTCTCCTATCGCGGCCTAGAATTTGACCCATTTGTATCTCGCCAGCCCCTCCTCGAGGCTATGTTTTGATGTTTTAGAGGAGGTCCCTCGGCTGCGTAACTCGCCTGCCATTTCCGTGAATGTGAGCGAATTAGCTGCCTCGGGGTTCCATCCACCGAGGTAGATGTTAATTCCATTTATCGTCCCCTCGACGCCTCAGAAAGAGAGGTACTCATGGTCGTGTGGTAGTGGGTCCTAATGCGTCATCGGCTTATATAGCTTAGATGAAAAGTACCCACCGCTAACATGGTGTCTTGTGGGTAGAGGACTGTGTCATATAGCTCGTAGGGCCCTTAAGACTTATATGAACATCATCTATGTGCCTGCTATTCAAGGTCTTTTTATGTTTTTGGCGTCTGGGCCTTAGCGTTAAGGCCTTTTAATTTCATTGCGTCGAGGCACTAGGGGAGATATGGCGTCGTGGCCTGTTTTCTTTATATGGCGTGAAAGCCTTTGGAGGTTTGCCTATTCGAGTAGGACTTTTGTCTAGCCGAGCAGGATCTGGAGTTTGAATCGAGGTGTAGTGCATCGAAGAGTGCGATATATATATATATATATATATATATATATAACAAACCATATATAACAGACCAAGCTGCTTCCTTTATTCTTTCATTCTAAACTAACATTTCTTACGGATTGCTTACATACAAGGTTCTAATTAAGGTGTTTCGGATGCTTTCCCTCAACTGGGGTGCTTAGCTTTTGTCCTTCGAGATTCACTAGGCTGTAAGTATCGTTCCCGAGTGCCTTTTCAATGACGTATGGCCCTGCCCATAATTGCTCCATAGTATCCTTGTTAATGTTACCAGAGTTTGGCTTGCTGGTGGAGACGTCTGGTGTTGATACTTTGTTGCTTGCCACGAGGAATTGCTCTCTGTTTTCGGTGCAATGACCCTTTCCCTTATTGATAGGTCGAGTGCCTTGCTTGCAGACTGTGGGGCTTCCCATGGTGGTGCCAGTCATTCCATCCTCGACTTCAGCTATAAATTCTCTTATACAAGACTCTGTTATCTTCGGGTGCTTTGCTTGGTATGGGGGATCCTGCCTAGAATTCTCTCTTTCTTGAACATCAATTTTATTGCATACACGGGCTTCATTCGAATCTCCTAGTATTTCTGTGATTCCAAGTGGTGTTGGGAATCAGATTCTTCTGTGTAGGGTGGAGGGCACTCCCATGATGTTGTGTAGCCAGGGTCTTCCCACAATGGCATTGTAGGGAGAATCTATGTCGACCACACATGGTTGTTCTAACTTTCCAATATGAATCATTAATGACAACTCTCCCCTGGGCATCGAGGGTTTTCCATTGAAACCATAGACGTTATACGATGAGGGTACCAAGGCGCTTTGCTTTCCAAACAACTTGTCGTACGTCCTTCCAAATAGTATGTCCACAGAGCTTACCGGGTCTACCAGTATTCTAGGCATTGTTGTTTTCTCAATGTGTAGCATGATAACTAAAGGATCATTGTGCAATCTTCCTTCGTCGGGGATATCTGCTGCTGAAAAGAAGATTGGACGCCTCTGCCATTCTTCCAGGTGCCCTTCCACTGCTACACTTAATATTTCTTTGCCTTCAAAGTCTCTTTTATGAATTCTACCAGTATGAACGCCTTTGAAGTTTCGTCCACAGATGTCTGCATGAACTATGGAGTTGCAGTCGCCGAATCTTAGGAGGTTTCGGTCAATAGTTATTACGTATGTCTCGTGTTTCTTCTCCTCTTTTGGTTGTGGCGGACTTGGAGGCGGCTTTGGTAGCTCAAGGAAGTGCTGGAATTTTCCTTTTGAAATGAAAAAGTGAATCTGGTCCTGCGCCGTGACGCAGTCCTCTGTTGTGTGTCCATAGAATTGGTGGAATTGCCAATAATCTCTGGATTTTCGAGTATGCTTTGGTTGGTTTCCCCTGCTTCTCGGGTATCTCATCTCGCTTGCCAATTCGGATTATTCGATGCTTCGGAGAGCGTCTTCGATGGTGACACAGAGCTTCGACAACTTTCTGTCTTGGAAAGCAGGAAATCCTGATCATGGCACGCCGAATTTCCTGCCTCCCTCGCGTCCTCTACTATTGCCTTCGAATTCTCTTCGAGTGTCAGTTCCTCTGCTGTCGTTGTATTTTATATTATCGTGATACCTCCCATCACCGAATTTGCCCTCGTTTCCATATCTCCCAACATCGTTCTGCCTCTCTCGTTTTGAAAAGTCCCCTTCTTGGTGGTTCGTGGCGTGATCTCGCTCTTCGAGTGATAAGTTGTTTATGGAGTGCACCTGTTTTGATACGGCTTCCTTTCCCTGAGTTCTTTGCTCCCTGATTTCTTCGAGTGTGATCCGCTCCTTTTGATATTTACGTAGGTGTTGCAGCGTCTCTACATTCTTGGAAAAAAGTCTATCGTACAATGGATGATTCTTGTCGAGTGGATTTAGATATGCTCGTACCTTATCATTCTCCGAGGCCCCATTTCCTACTTCCACACACTGGGCGGTCCACCTGTCTGTCAAGCTTTTAATGGATTCTTCGGGTCTTAATCATATGCTGAACAATTTCTCCACACTTGTCTTTGATGAGTTGTTGTATAAGAAATGAAGTATGAATACTTTGGACAGTTCTTCGAAGGACGAGATCGAACTAACTGTCAGGTTGTCGTACCAAGCCAAGGCTTCCCCTTCCAAACTGGAAGGAAAATACTTGCAAAGCACCTCGTCTCTGTCAGCCCAAGCCAGGAATACTCGCAGGTACATTTTTATGTGCAGGGTCGGGTCTCCTGCCCCGTCGAAGATTGATGCGAAAACCGGCATGGTGCACTTTACTGGTATGGCCTTGGATAGAAGTTCAGGACTCAGTGGCGAGCGGTTGACGTCATTAATTGCTTGAGTCAGTTTCATCTTGTCGGTCGATTGAATCCTGTTATCGAAGAGTTCCGCCCGAAGCGTTTTGATTTGCTCCATCATGACTTGTTGTAAAGCTTGTGTCTCGGCATTCTTCCTTGCCTGTTCATTTTAGTATATCAAATGTATGATGTTTCCTTTTGGACGTATACTGGGTTCAGTTCTTTTGCTCGATATCACTATCTCAGGGTCCTTGGGGTCGTCTCCCTTGAATTTGGTGTTACTTCTTGACACCGAGGGTCCTCTGTATCGCGATATTTAATGTGGGCGAGAGTGTCCCTCCCTGCCCCCTTTGTAGTTCGATGCAGATTTCTCCGCAGCTATCTTAGTTGCCTCGGCTAATTACTTTTTTAGTTTCTGAAAAAGGAGGGGTACCGAAATACTACCAACTTTTCGTTTTGGCTCGTGAGTCTTATGGTTTAAGTTTTGACGATCTCAAAAATCAATATCCAAACTCTAATAACTGGAGTTGTGAGCTTGGGGATCAACTCGACAAAGTTGGGACTTTGGAGTTAAACTCTACAGTTATTGGATAACGTACTACTTGGTACTTTAATTATATTATCAGAGATATAATGCGGAAAGTAAAAGCACACAAGACACCAGAGATTTTTTTAACGAGGAAACTGCCTTGCAGAAAAACCTCGGGACCTCGTCCAGATTGAACACCGCCAGTACGAACTGACTACAAACACTAGCCTACTATAAGACTACTGTCGCACTCCTTACGTCTCTAGATCCCCCACAGATCGTCACGCACTTGATTCCCCCAGCTGACGTCCTTTACAGGCCTAAGAGTTGCTTTGACCTATGTCAAAGGCTTGTGTTATCAATACTGGCTTTCCAACCTAATTGTTGACGTATGGTCTAACTGTCCTCTATCAGTTTACCACACACAAGTTGACTTCCTTCGGATGATTGAATCCAGGTCATACGGAAATCCACTTCACAAATCAGGGCTGACAAGCAAACCGAGTAAGCTATGCCCAATTTATCTCTACCTCAGTTATACACGAAGAATCACTTAAGAAACTTGTATAACTGGAGCTAACTAGGTCTTACAACACCGAGTGCAGCCGTGCGTTACTACCTTTCAACCTTGTGTGTAACGTATCAGTTCTCGAATAACCGTATAGCAGAATAGACAGACTATGGAATAGACAAGAACGTGATCAGGTTACCAAGGTTACAGGTTAATCCGATTTCAACCAAATATGGTCTCAATCTCCTACCTGTGCTTCCCAACTCTCAAGAGAAGTCTTTTATAGTCGTAGGGAGTTCCCAGAGGAGCTGCAACCTATAAAGGATGACTATACCACAACAAGCGTTCACCGAAGGGAAAAGAGTTTACGTTACCTTCCATAAGGACCTTCACGTATGCTTGATGCTTGCGGTATTTGTCCATAGACACCTCTATTTATAGCACTCAATAAGATAGGTTGCTTTGGAATAAAGCAATCAATTACTTGTCCCACAAGTTAAGGAAACCCTAAACTTGCCAACCAAGTAATAGAGATTAATCTCAATTGGAATTCTTTTTATCATTATCTGCCAAGTGTTTTGTTAGCTCAAAAACACTTCAAGATAGAATCCAATAGACCAGAGATAATCTTATCTTATTGACTCATTGAGGATCGTAGATGGAACACAAAAGATATTCTGTGATATACAATTCCATCTAAGAGATAAAGGAGTTTGGAGTTTGACTCAAGTGAAATTCTGAAAGAATATCCATTAAATCCGACACCAGCAAAGTAACCAACATTGGATTCGCGTACAGGTTCGCGAAATGTTAAGTCACTTTGGAACTCAGAAGTATTCCGAGTTTCTGGTTTGCGAACCGGTTCGTGAACCGTCCGCCTGTCAGATTTCGTCAAATCTGGATTCCGCTGGAAGTACTGGGCTTAGCCAGAACTTAGACGTGTGTACGCCCTCAGCTGTAATCTATGGACTCTTTGCTCAAGAGTACTCCTTTAGATTCATCCATATCCAACTAACGATTTGCAAGCAAACCATTGTAATGGACACATGGCACCGAATCTGTCTCATTCATTCTTGTACTCACAGTATTTGTGGGAGCAAACACTGGTCATGACACAAGGTCACGTTAGACAAGAATACGATCTCAATCGCTATTATCACTACTAAAGTAGTCGACTATATTTCGAAAGAATAGAGAAAGTAGAATAGAAGAATTTTCATAAAGTCATAACTCCTACTAACCTTTTGTCGATGAAGAATAATTGATGTCTTCTTTGTCTTCACAGTCTTCGTCTTCAAGGTCTCTACTACTTTGTCTATATCCCAATTCCGAAATCTAAACTCTAGTAGGCTAAATCAAGAATTGAGTTTTGACACCTAAAACTGACAACTAGCTTGACATACCAACGCTAGTGGGTTTGACCGGACAATGCCCTAACAATCTCCCCCTTTGTCAATTTTAGTGACAAAACCAATTTACATATGGATTCAAATAATATACAATAAAGTACTAACCAAATGTATCTCTTGATTTCTTAAATTCTTCAACTTCTCCCTTGAGTCTTGATGTGTTCATTAAACTCTTTTTGATGAATCCGTAGTCAGCAGTCACAACATATCCAGCTCAAACAACCATAAAGGTACGCTTAAGCTTACGTGGGTTAGTATGCTCATCCCACATGTTGTTTGTGCGTAGAGTAAGAATCTGAGCAAACTTTAAAGTTGGTGTATCAAAACTTTTAAAGTGATTCTACTCATTCTTGATACGAAGCTTGATCTCAGCTTTAATTACTCCCCCTTACTTGATACTTTGTGAAAAGCACAACAAGTAAGCATATGATGTTCTCCCCCTATGGTTATGCACCTTAATGCAACCACAAGAACAAGAACCATATGTATTCTCCCCCTATTTGTCACAAAAATATGACAAAGTAGTTTGAGACTAGGGTTTCATACACCTATGATAACAGGTGAAGCCAAGTACTCGCATATCAAGTGTAAAGATGGTATACTTAGGTAATCTGAACAACAAGATTCCTGAGTTCTCACCTTATGGAGAAATATAGATACACTTTCTCCCAATATTCCACATCCACGCTCTCCAAAAAGATTTGTTATTAAGCGCAAGTTCAAATAAGAACTCTCCCCCGTGTGGTGTCATTCAATACAGAACAACTGGCAAAGACTAACATGGACAAGAACAATTAAATGTTATCCAGTTTTGCTTTGTTAATAATCTCTTTTCCTTAGCCACTTTTTATGGAAAAAGAGTTATATGATTCCGAGTTTGTGAAAACCCTAAAAATCATATAATCAAAAGTTTCTTAATCGTGAGAAAAAGCATAACTTTGTAAATAGACACAGCTTTACGTCACTACCGAAGCAATGGAAAAAGCTATGTTTTGCAATAAGATTGAGGTAGACAAATCAAGTATTGCAAACATCATTAATAA
>JAJJMA010042234.1:0-16562 GCA_023529015.1 Papaver nudicaule
CATCCCCAACTCAGTGGTCGATTTTGGGGCACATTCCCAATTTTCCCGACAGTAAACTAGCCGTTATGCACTCAACAATGGAGTAACTACTCTACCGACGGTTCTTGAGGAAGAATACCCATTGATCAGCAGTTCTGGAAGCCTGATTGATTGTTGTTTAACCTTCTATAATGCCCACTGGTTTTTCTCTCCTTGTTTTGTTTTCAGTTTTCCAGTCGTCTTCTTTTCGATTAACCATTAGAGATAAGTAAGCTTTACGCATCTTTGGGTCTTTGATAACCATTAGAGATAGTAAGCTTTTGCATTCATCATTTAATTGAACTGTTCATTGATTGATTAGAGATACTTAGATATGATTTTATTGGATTGTACTAGTATAGTGTGTTATCTAATCTGCTATGTTATTCTCTCCATATCCTATTTGCATTCGATTGGATCAATCTGTTGTTTAAATTCTAATAACTTGTACTGTGGTAGACCAAATATAGTCCTAACTGTTGATATGCATTCATAGAAAAAGTAAAACCACCTCAAATCATTTCTGCTAACAAAGGAAGATTTTATTTATTTCCAACATCTTTTTACATCATGAACATTGAAACTGAACCCCTAGTGGATTAGTTGACTACAAAAGAAAGCACATAGATACTAATACTTAGTCCTTAACTTACCTTCAAACCCTGTTTCTTCGCATTTCTTCATCTTCTGATTCATTCTTTTTTCACACTTTGATCTGCATGCTCAGTATTTTCTTCTCCTTTAGGCTCGGTTGTCACTTCTTCTTCTTTTAACTCAATCTGTCATCTCTATTGAGCTCGGTTTTTTCTTCTCCTGGCTCAGGCTTTTCATCTCTTGATTGCTCGGATTTCTTATCTTCTTCACCATTGACTTTTTCTCCCTCTAAATCAGCACTGACCTGTCCCAAACTGATTAAAGGATAATGTTCTTGAATAATAATAGGATGATGGTGTGGAACCCATATTACATGATCCGGTCCCCCAAAGATGCATGGAAATTGCTTTCTTACTGCTGCAACCTCTATTTTAAGCTTCATCTCTCCCTTGCCTGGAATTGATACCTTCATCTCTCTGATCTCTAAAATTAAGCCCAGTAGTTTATTGTGCTTATTGTATTCTTTGTGTTCTTTGTGTTTCTTGCAAATCTGATGTGAAAATTTATAAGGAAATTTTTAGGCTAGAAACATTTAATGGTATCTAAACGAGTTAATGCAGTTTTCTTATTTTATGCCCACAAGTCTCATCGGTTATGATTTTATGGTCAGTCAATAGGTTTTCATCAGTTTAAATCGTTCCATCTTATCAAGTTAATGCTCTTTTACTGCTTTTCTCTCCATAAAGCTCATTTACTTCTCTCAAAACAAAAAGAATAAGTTTAGCTTTATCCTTCTCCATGAACCGCTCAGTATGCTTCTCAATAAACTTGTAGTTTATCTACTTTTGGAACCTGGTTAAGGTTCCTTGCTCAGATATATTCTTCTGACTCTTTCATGAAAATATAAATGCGTCTACTACTTAGTAAGTCCAATAGGATAAAAGTAGAAGCATTTCACTAACAAAAGTTGTTTTAGATAATCGATAATGTTTTATGAACTTAATTCATTTTACTTCAAAATTATCAAGAGAAGAAAAATTTGATCTTTTCTAAACGGTTTCAATTCTAAGAATTTTAAAAAATTTCAAAATTTTTTGAATTTCAAATTTTGATCTTAATCCGTAGATATTTTTCATATTTATTTAGAAAATCGAGATTAATCTCTCAAATCAAGTCACTTCACAATTAGCTGGAGTGTTTTACCCCATGCATTTCTCTCTGTTCTTAAATGCAGTAAATACTGTTTCAACAACTTAACCAACGGATGAGCTAACTTCATCACATCTCTTGTTTTAGTTCGACTGATTGATGCTTGCTCAACCCTTGGATTAAAACCCTGATTCCTGATGCATGCACTTCCCTCTTCTCCAGTTTCGTCTAATCATATTTATGGCTGCCTTACCTCTAGTTATCATGATGGTTCCCTGCATGCGTCACCAGTTTAGGCCTAGAGTATAGTTCCTAATTGATGCATGGGAAAATGAGATAGTAACGAAGCTCTTAGGGTCCTCCTCATTCACTTAGCATCTATTTATTGATTTTCACTCGACCCTTTTTATATCTTTCTTTCTTCATTCAATTCTCTTCTAGCTTTTATCCTCCTGCCAATCATGGATGCTCAAACCCAAGCTAATTACTTCATCAACAACCCTTTTTCACAGCTGCATTATGATTACTCAATTCCTACACCTTCCAACCCCTCTCGAGTTCAAGCTATCCGCTACCCTCCCAACCGTATTGTTATTGGAAAGTATTGTCTGATAGGTAGATTATTCACCACTCAAGATTACACCTTAACCCAAATTAGTCATGCCCTTCAATACCGATGGGGAGAGTCTGTGCGTTTTTATATTTCACGTTTTATTCAAGATTACTACAAAATAAGTTTTGCTAGCATTCATGCTTTGTTTTGGGTCCTTGCGGGTAACCCTTGGTTTATCTTTGGTGATGTCATTCCCCTAGAAATATGGAATCCTAATAGAAACTACATTACTCAACCTATTAAGTTCATCCACCTATGGTATGTAATTGAAAATCTGCAAGTTTCAATGTTACCCCCTAACGGAATTGAAACAGCTCTAACTCAACTTAGCCAGCCACTAGGTCAGCTAGTTAAAACTGATATAGTTGAGTCTGATCTTACTGATGTTATCATGGTGCTTTTAAGAGTAAATATCCAGCGTCCAATAGCTCAAAAATCTGTCATCTTCATTAATGGTGCCATGACTACCCTTGTTTTTGAACCAATGAACCCGCCTGCTGTTTACTGTTCTGGTTGTAACCGTCTAGCTCATACTTTGGCAAACTGTCCATTAACCCATAATGGAGCTCTTGATGATATTTATTCCCCTAGCAACACCCCTGTGGTTTTGAGTGATGATTCAAGTGAGGACTTTAACTCTCCTAGTAACAATCTAGATTTTTTTGAATCTGCTTATGATATGGCAATCTCTAGTGATGATAGTCCTACTTCTATTCCAAGTATGTTGGACATGCTGCAGGAAGCTCAAGCTTTGGAGGATCTTGATCAAGTTATGGCTACATCTAGTGATTCAGACGACTCGTTTCACTCTGCTTTGTTATCTCCAACTTCTATCTTGGGTAAACGCTATGATCATCCCTCTCCTGATTCTCCTGAATCCCCACCCCGTCATCGTATCTTCACTAGGGGAGAATCTTCATCAATGCCAGCTTTGGTTAACCACCCTTCCACCACTCTGGGCTCACTCAGCTCTTCTGGGCTTCTTCAGGATATTCCTAACTCAGTCTTGGGTGCTCATCTTAGCCCAATACTTGAAAACATTTCGTCAGACTCGGATAGCCCATTTAGAACTCCTATCGGATTCGGTAACTTTGATTCGGATCCGGATCTGGTAGATCTGGTTTCTCCCAGCCCAGACAATGTCCAAATTATTAGGGCCACAATTGCTATAAGAGAAACTATCCCTACACCGGCTTTTATAATTACTTTTTCTGATTCAGACTCTGAATCTCGATCCTGTAACACGATTTCTACTACTTGTGCAGTAGACTATGATCCTACTGAAATCTCTGAGTCTGAATCCATTGAATCTATGTATAACCATACTGAATCTGCATCTCATGCATCTCCATCTAGAATTATCCGCATTAACGAGTATGGATCCAACTTACATCCCTTTGGTACTGTTATCAACAATCAACATGAAGATCCTCAAGCTAGAACTCATACTGATCAGTTGGGGTTTTTCCAGACTCAGGAACCGCAGGTAACCCTTTTGATCTTACTCTCTACTTTTAATTTAGTTCATTTACAAGTATCAATCTTGCTTAATTCATTTTATATGTTAAAATCATCTTTGATATTACTCTAATATTGGCATAATAAGCATATCTTAGCTTCTCTGATTGATTATTTACCATTGTGGTAGAGATTGCTTTATTAAATTAAGAAAAAGTTTCACCCTCTGATACTAAACCTATTAAATCAAGGATTAGGTTTAACTCTTATTTTCAATCATTTTTTACAGTTAAATATTGGTTAGGTTAAATTCAACTGTTAGAAATTTATTTAGCATAGTATTGGATTTCAAGGTGCCAAGAAATTCTTTTTAGTAAACAAATTGCTAGTATACCTACAATGAACATATTATCTTAGAATTGCCAGGGTCTAGGTTCCTCTAAAACTGCTTCTCATCTGAATAAACTTTGTATGAGCCACAAACCGGATTTTTTTTATTTTTATCAGAAACCAGAAATAACGAAAATAAAACTGAACTAACCCTATCTAGTTGTGGTTTTGCTAAATTTCATCTTGTAAATCCAGTAGGGATGTCTGGAGGTCTTGCTCTAGCATGGGCAGATCATCTATCAGTAGAAATTCATAATTCCTCTAGGAGAATGATTCATATCCTAGCTAAAGATACCTCTAAACCTAATTCGGCTGAAACTACAATGTCATTTGTCTATGGAAATCCTACCAAGAAAGATAGAATAAAAGATTGGTTATTTCTAGAAGAAATGGCACACCAAATAGCAACTCCATGGGTTATAATAGGAGATTTGAATCTAACTCTATCGGCTAATGAGAAAAAAGGAGGTAAACCATTCAATAACCTAGAAGCCTTAAAAATCACTTCAATAATAGAAAGTATAGGGCTTGTAGATTTGGGTTATATAGGGCCAATTTTTACTTGGTCAAATAAGCAGAAATCTCCTAAAAAGATTCAGGCTCATTTAGACAGGGCTTTAGCAAATGTAGACTGGTTAGCCATTAACCCGAATGCAACGGTAACCCATCTACCAGCCATTGCATCTGATCATAGTCCAATTCTCCTAAACAGTAAGCCTTTTGAAACTTCAAGAGCAACTCCCTATAGATTTTTTAGTCTCTGGCTGGAAATTCCAGAAGCTTTAGAAATTATCCAACAATGTTGGGACTCAACCATCAGAGGATCACCTCAATACATTGTAGTAAGTAAATTAAAGCTGGTAAAAAAGATCTTATAAAATGGAACAAAGAAGTATTTGGGATGATACAAACAAACATTAAAAATATCTTAGATAAGATAAATAGACTTCATGCTAGTAATAGTCTAGGAGATAAGGATCAAGAAATAGAAAATAACATAGGTGATCTAGAAATTTTATATGACCAGGAGGAAAAGATATGGAAGGAAAAATGTAAAGATAATCACATTCAATTTGGAGATAGAAATACTAAATTTTTTCACAGTTGTACGCTAAATAGAAGAAGGAAAATGCGTATAACATCTATAACTGATGCTAGTGGAATAACTCATACCAAACATAGGGATATATCTGATTCTCTGACTAATCACTTTAAGAATATAGCTAATGAACCTTTCACCTCATCTAACGAGGATTATCTAAATCTTTTTCAGTCTGAAGTCACACCTAATGAAAACAATTTCCTTACAACCATTCCTTCAAGTCTAGAAATTACTAAAGTAGTTAAAGCTCTAGCATCGGATAAATCACCAGGTCCTGATGGATTCAATGTCAAATTCTTCACTCACCAATGGCCATTGATCCAACTGGATGTAACCCTTATGGTTCAACAATTTTTCCAAACCAAACACCTTCTGAAAGAAATCAACACCACTTTTCTAACTTTAATTCCCAAAATAGATAATCGAGTTACCCCTAGTGACTTTAGACCAATTAGCTTATGTAATACAACTTATAAAATTATTTCAAAAATCTTAGCAAACATAATTAGGCCTATCCTTTCTAGAATAATTTCTCCTTTTTAATCTGCATTCATGAAAAATAGAAGGATAACGGACAATATTGTCATGTCCCAGGAATTAATCCACACAATGCATAAATTTAAAAAAAAGAAAAAACTCGTAGGTTTAATGGGATTAAAACTAGACATGAGTAAAGCTTTTGATAGAGTTAGTTGGCCTTATCTTATGAATATAATGAATAAGTTGGGCTTCTCTGAGGATTGGTGTAACTTAATTAACCAATGCATTAGCATTCCAGCAATAGCTGTCCTCTGCAACGGAGTTGCATGTGAATTCTTCAACCCTTCTAGAGGAATTAGACAGGGAGACCCCTTGTCTCCCTATCTATTCTTACTCTGTATGGAAGGTCTTACAAGGTTATTAAAGCAGGGTGAAAACCGAGGTTTGATACATGGTATTAAAGTTGCTAGAGAAAGTATTCCTATCTCTCATCTGCTTTTTGCGGATGATTGCATTATTTTCACTCATGCTAGTTTAGTCGAAGCTAGAAACCTCCTCAAAATCTTGAATTGCTTTTGTGAGGCTTCGGGTCAGAGTATAAACTTTCAGAAATCAGGAATTTTTTTTAGTAAAAACTTCCCAAATAAATTTGGCAAACTGATAATGAGTATTTTAAAAGTGAGGAAAATCAATTCGGGAGAAACATACCTAGGCACTCCTATGTTCACCTCTGAGTCAAAAATTAAATGTTTTGACTCTATGGTTAAACGTTTCAAAGGAAGACTTCAAAACTGGAAAGGAAGACAACTCACTCAAGCAGCTAGAACCATAGCGGTAAAACACACTCTTGAATCAGTTCCAATTTATCAAATGGGATGTTTTAAACTCCCAGTGGAAACTACCGACCAACTCATTTCGCTACAGAGGAAATTCTGGTGGGGAAAGAAGGAAGGTAAAAGAGATTTAATCCTATTAAAAGCGTGGGATGCTTTATGCAAACCAACTAATTTAGGAGGTTTAGGATTTAAGGATCTAAAGGCCAATAATAAAGCCCAATTAGGAAGATTAGCTTGGAATTTGGTTTCCAACCCAGAAGCGCCTTGGGCAATTCTTCTGAAAAATAAATACTTCAGAAACGCTTCTCACCCTTTAGATGATAAGATCAACAAAACAGGCTCTTGGATGTGGACATGTATTCAAAAAGGGGTGAGTTATATCAAGCCTTACTGTTTTTGGGAAATAGGCAATGGTAACTCAACCAAAATCAGGAATGATAGGTGATACCATGTATTTTTCCTGTTCCGGAATCTACTTTAGGCGCAGACCTAATATATGTTAAGGATCTAATCGATCAGTCAACTCACTCTTGGAAGTCAAATCTGATTAGAAATTCTTTTGATAGAAGGACTGCTGATGCAATCCTTAGCTTAACAACTAACCATAATAGCAGGGACACCCCCAGATGGATGCTAGAAACAGATGGAAATTTTTCAACTAAATCCCTATATAATGCTTTAACCAACTTCACTGTTATTCAAAACTCTCACTGGGATAAGTTGTGGGCTATTCAAACAGCCCCTAGAGCTAGGAATTTTGCATATAAGTGTATGCAAAATATGGTCTCTTGCGCAGCAGTAATCTCCAAGTTCATAGAAGTGCCAAACGTCTGTCATATGTGTTTAGGAAGTAATGAAACCTTAGAACATATGTTGATAGAGTGTCATTTTGCTAGAGCAACTTGGTTTGCCTCTGGCTTTAGTCCTTTCCCTCATAGAAACACCAACAATGAAAGATTGGATTATCAGCTGGGAGAATGAACCAGCAGGATGGGACTCAAATCAAGGATCCTGGAGTGGTTTCTGTGCTGCTATGATATGGCACATATGGAAGGCAAGATGTGATAAGGTTTATAAGGGTCAGAACCAATCACCCTTGGCTGTGATGAAAAGGGCTGTAAACTTTTGGATAGACAATAATAGACCAAAAAGAAATTTGACTAGACAGCAACAAACTTTGGTTAGGGATGTTCAGACAACTTGGTTAGCACCAAGTGAAATGGGGATTAAAATTAACCTGGCTGTTAAGTGGAAACCAGGAAACCAGTCTATTTGTTATGCACTAATTGCTAGAGATTCTAATGGTTTTTGCAGGGAAGTGAGAGCTCAGACTTTGGCAGCGCTCAGCAGGGATGAAGGGGAGATCATTGCAGTCACTGCGGCACTCAATTGGGGAATGGAACTCACTGAAGCTAATATAGAAATTGAGGGCCAAAGCAAAGCTATTCAAGGAATAATTAAGGGAGAAACAAGCGGAAAGCGGTGGAAAACTAGATCTCTTTGGAACAATACGGGGAAACTGGTCCTTGAAAGTTTAAGGCAAAGTAAAGGATGTGTTTTTAATTTAATTTCTAAGGAGGCAAATCTAAGTGCATTAGCTTTAGTTCAAAAGCTACATGCAACTGAAAACCTTTTAATGAGGCAATCTCCTCCATGTTTTCTTTTTGATGTAATATCTAATGAGGCACGCCTCAATCTCGCTAGGCGAGAACAACCCTATGTTTTATTTTCTTAGTTCTATATTAAGGTTTTATTATCAAAAAAAAAAAGTTTGTAACTTCGCCCTTGTGGTGAACCGAACCGCACTGAAAATTATGAAAACCGAACCGAACCGAGGTTGATGGTTATGTGACGGTGTAAGAATTGAAAAACCGAACATGATGGCGATGGCGATGCATATAATCGAACCGAAACACCACGGTGCGCACTGATTAATGTGAGACTTTAAATCTAAATCAATTTTAATCATTAATTGGGCCGACCGACCGAGCGAAGCGAGGAACCTATATATGGTGACTTTGTGTCCAATGTAGGGTAACACAAAAAACCAATTTTGGCAAAAAGATTTTTCCACCGGGTGCACCTGATATGACCGAACTGCCCTTTTGCGTAATTTTTTCTCTTTTTTGGTTCAGACAATTTCGTAGATAAACCAAAATATGAAGGGTAGATGTGGAAAATTAAAAAATCAAAAAACCGGCTAATAAATTGAATTCGTTGAGGGTATTTTTGTCCAAAGATCTCAAAATCAACTCTGAGGTTCCGAGTTCGATCCCGGCCTTCTCCCAATTTTTAATCGTTTTTTCGATTTCTTTCTCTTCTTCAAGTGATTGATAAATCATTCACCACCAACAACACTATCAGTTATTGATGTGTTTGGTTTCCCTTTTCCACAATTACCATCAACAACACCACACCACAATCAACACTGCCGCCGCCTTCACCACCACAATCCGCCGTCACCACCGACACTACCTCTGAAAAAGAAGGGGTACCGAAATACTACCAACTTTTCGTTTTGGCTCGTGAGTCTTATGGTAAAGAGTCTGGACGATCTCAAAAATCAATATCCAAACCTCTAACTGGAGTAATCTCAACAGTTAGGTAATAACGTACTACTTGGTGCTTTAATTATAAATCAGAGTTATAATGCGGAAAGTAAAAGCACACAAGACACCAAACGTTTTTTTAACGAGGAAACTGCCTTGCAGAAAAACCTCGGGACCTCATCCAGTTTTGAACACCGCCCAGTACAAACTGACTACAAACTCTAGCCTACTATAAGACTTCGGTCTGGGATGTAGCAGAGACCAACTCAAGCCCTCCAAGCGAATTGGCTACTGTCGCCTTCCTTACGTCTCTGGATCCCCCACAGATCGTCACGCACTTGATTCCCCTAGCTGACGTCCTTTACAGGCCTAGGAGTTGCTTTGACCGATGCCAAAGGCTTTTGTCAGCAATACTGGGTTTTAAACCAAAACTGTTGACTTATGGTGTAACTGTCCTCTATCAGTTTACCATAAATAAGATGACTTCCTTCGGATTGCTAGATCCAGGTCATACGGAAATCTACTTCACAAATCGGGGCTGACACGCAACAAGCAATGCCCAATCTGTATCTACCTCAGTTATAAACGAAGAACCACTTAAGGAACTTATATAACTGGAGCCAACTAGGTCTTACAACACCGAGTGCAGCCGTGCGTTGCTACCTTTCAAACCTTTACGTAACTTAACTAGTTCTTGAATAGCCGTATAGCAGAAGAGACGGACTTTAGAATAGACAAGAACTAAGATAGGTTACTGAGGTTACAGGTTAATCTGATCAACCACAAAGGGATCAATCTACCTGTGCTTCCCAACTCTCTAAGGAAGTCTTTTATAGTCGTAGGGAGTTCCCAGAGGAGCTGCAACCTATAGAGGATGACTATACCACAACAAGCTTTCACCGAAGTGAAAAGAGTTTACGTTACCTTCCCTAAGGACCTTCACGTATGCTTGATGCTTGCGGTATTTGTCCGTAGACACCTCTATTTATAACACTCAATAAGATAGGTTGCTTTGGAATTAAGCAATCAATTACTTGTCCCACAAGTTAAGGAAACCCTAAACTTGCCAACCAAGTAATAAAGATTAATCTCAATTGAAATTCCTTTTTAGATTTATCTGCCAAGTGTTTTGTTGGCTCAAAAACACTTCAAGATAGGAATCCAACAGACCAGAGATAATCTTATCTTATTGACTCATTGAGGATCGTTAGATGGAACACAAAAGGTATTTATGTTTTACACAAGTCCATCTAAGAGATAAAGGAGTTTGGAATTTGACTCAGAGTGAAATTCTAAAAGAATAAACTCTTAATTCGACTACCAGTGAAATCTCCATGTCAGGTTCACGTACTGGTACGTGAACAAATAGGACACAGGAGAATTTCAGGCTCTGGTACGCAAACCGGTTCGGGAACCGTCCGCTGTCAAATTAGGTCAAATCCGGATTCCGCTGGAAGTACTGGGCTGAGCCAGAACTTAGACGTGAGAACGTCCTCAGCTGTGATCCACAGGCTCTTTGCTCAAGAGTACTCCTTTAGATTCATCCATATCCAACATAACAGTTTGCAAGCAAACCATTGTAATGGACATATGGCGTCGAATCTATCTCATGCATTCCTGATTCACAGTATTCGTGGGATCAAATACTGGTCATGACATAAAGGCATGTTACACAAGAACACGATCTCAATCGCTATTACTACTAAAGTAGTCGACTATATTTCGAAAGAATAGAGAAAGTAGAAATAGAAGAATATCCATAAAGTCATAACTCCTACTAACCTTTTGTCGATGAAGAATAATTGATGTCTTCTTTGTCTTCACAGTCTTCGTCTTCAAGGTCTCTACTACTCTGTTTATATCCCATTTCCGAAATCTAAACTCTAGTAGGCTAAATCAAGAATTGAATTTTGACACCTAAAACTGACAACTAGCTTGACATACCAACGCTAGTGGGTTTGACCGGACAATGCCCTAACAACCTCCGCCACTACCACCACCACCACTGTTAAACAGTGATATAATAAATCTCAGATTCAATTTCATCACTACCACCATTTTTTACAATATAAACAGCAAGAACAATTGAACATTAACCCATCTGAGATTCACTATGACAGAGACCCTATTCCAATCCATTATTGAAAATTTTTGGAAGAAAACCCATTCATTTCTTATCTTCTGTGACCTGGTTGAATCACCATTATCTCAATCAACAACATACAATCAAAAAAAAAAAATCAAATAACTTACAAAACAAAACTAATGAGAAACATATATTCAAAATCAAAGGTTCATCAGAATTAAATGAGAAAAGAATTTGAAGAAAGGAAAAAATTGAGACCCATACAGATTTTTTTTGAAAGAAATGATAAAACTGAGATGAATTCTGTTATTCCTATAAAGATCACAACCCGTACAGACAATTAATAGCATCATTTGGCAAACCCATCAACATTTTGTGAGCGAAAATCCATCTTCTCGTGTACATTTAACCCATGTAGTTGTAACGATATGCAACAGATTTGAGAGATAAAATTACTTCAATCACCACCAACCCAGATTTAGAAAAATTAGAAACAACACTTTTGATATTTCAGAAGAAAGAAAAATAAATTCGGAAGAAGGAGAAGGCGAGGTGGAGAAAAAATGGAGTTAACTAGGGCATATAGTCCTTGATTTTAGATGACCGAACTACCATTTACCACGGTTTCACCAGATGTTTATCATGCATGTTCAGAATACCGACACGTGGAGCAATAATTTTTAGGCCCCTCATCAACATTTATGAATGACGCGGCTTGCTGTCTCACTTGCATCTGCCCCACTTGAGTTAGGAGATAAAAGATGAACTTCTTAAAATTTCTCTGCCCCTTTGATGCTACACGTTAGAACTTGTGGTAGAAAGAAATAAATTTTAAGGGGCAATTTTTGCATATTTGCAAGAAACGCATGCACCCATTTACAATTTAAAGGTGGCTATCTCTTAGCAATGCTCCATATTTTTACTTTTCCAAATTGTATTTAATGTACAAGCCACTCAGTTTTCTCATATGAACTTGAGTAGCATTTAACAATGTACATTATTGTATTATAAAGCCTCAAATACCACATTTGCTCAAGAGTATAGGATGATTGAGACCATCAATATGTTAAATGCCTTTTGTGGTTGTTGAAGTTGAATATTATGTCAATTTCTTTATTAGTCAATCATGCGTGGTCGTCGGCCTTGCCACCGCTGCAGCGGTAATCCAGAAAATCATAATTGTTAGATCGCTTGAAATTTTGTTCAATTTTTCGTCAAAAATGACGCCAATGGCCGACACAACATAATGTGAGTTATGTTTTCTTGCCTACTTTGATGTTTCGAGTATGATGAGTTTGAAATTCTTAGTTCTTGTGCATGTAAATGACGTATTTATGATTTATGGTTTTATGCAGAGAGATCATCTCTTTTAGCTTCAGGGAAGCAAACTGGTTGCAAGAGCTCTGTCGTGGCCGTTTGAAATTGTAGATCTTTGTAAATGCATGGTTCTTCTATAATATTTTAATTTTTTACTTTACAAATTCTTTGTTCTTTCTTTGGTCGGGCGGCCCACTCCCACCGTGGTAGCGGTCATCTAGTCATAGTATATATTTAAGTTATTAACCATAAATCATGTACTTTCTCTCATCTCTTCTCTTTTTCACCCTCTCTGCAACTATACAACCACTAGCACCACAAATTTCCTCCATCAAATCTAATTACTATCAAATAAAGTACTTTCTTTTTTTTTATCACAAAAAAAAAAAAGTTTTTAATCTCTCGATTTTTCACCAAAACCGAACCAAAAAAACCAAATAGACTCTGTACGGTTTTAAAACCAAACCGAAGATTAATGGCAATGGTGATGGTGCAAGAATGGAAAAACCGAAAATTATGGTGATGGTTGGGCATAAAACCGAACCGAACCAAGCCATGGGCAACCCTACTTGTGTTGGAGGGTTACCAAATTACCCCATTGTGTAAGGACTAAGTTATCCTCTAAAAAACTGATTTTACTAAATTGTCCCCCTGTAATTATAACTTAAACCAAAAACTAAACAACTAATTCATTATCTCTTTTTCTTCCGCCGATTTTTTATTTTTTTTTCATTTCATTGACGATTAACTCGAGGATTACGAAAAAATTCGTCGTCGATTAAATGGCGACACAACCTAAAAGGGTACGGATTAAAAGGAGTAAACGAAATATGAATCCTGATCCGCATCTAGGGATTGCATTTGCTCAATCTTCTCAAAATAGGGAAGAAGAAGAGCCACCGAGTTTTTGAAAAGTCTGTCTCATTGCTCTCGACATTTTTCAATTGACGAATTACTTACCTAACACATACATCCTTTTTTTTTTTTACCGGCGACACATACATCCCTTCTGTGAAGTCAAAATGAATCACACTTCAACTCTTGATATAATGAGAAAAGTTTTTATGGCACTGTGGATCAGACGCAAAAAGACTTAAACAAATGGAAGAGCAAATGACGTGTGTTTTCATGCATCTTCCATTTTCGTTCTACAGTAAAACTTCGATAAATTAATAGCATCGGTACCAAAAAAAATTATTAATTTAGTGAAGTTATTAATTTATCGAAGTTCAAATTTAGCTTATGCAAGCTTAGTTGCGTTGGAACTATAGAATTTTATTATTTGAGCGAAGTTATTAATTTATTGCGTATTTAATTTATCGAAGTCATGTACATTGGACGAATTGTTGTTGTTTTTTTTTTTTGAATGTAAGGCATGCTCATTAAACTTGGAGGAGTCAGTTACATAGCGCAATTGGGCACGCCCAATTCTATCGTAAATAGAATTTCAGCCAAGGAGGGAGTAAAGCAGTCCCACATCATAATAGATAAAAGATGAGATTGTCGTTGTTGTATCCTAAAAGCCTCATTTGTCAATTCATGGACGGATTGTTGTTGCTCGTGAATAAACTAATTACTCTATATATTAAAAATAAAATAAAAATCAGGGTCCAAATCAGGCTAAGAAAACTGGGTTGAAAATGACTCACCGATTTTAACATTGCCTGGGAAAATTTTAGCCCTTTCCTCAGGGTCCAAATCATTAATGTCGCTGTATCCATCTTCAACATGGACCCTTTCTAAAACTCCAAGCTGTGTCATGAGAATCTCGTCATCTACACGATGTTTTCTTAGCCTAGCTACCCTAGCTTCCATTACATAAGGACGCCATTTCTTCTTATCTTTCTTGTACTCGATCAGCAGCCTCTTAAACTCCTCAGTGTTGCAGTAAAAGGGAGCTTTGGGAGCCTCCTCCTCCACTGAAGAGATGTAAACTCTGCTGAATTGAGAATTCAAGATTTTTTACTCTGCCTTTGGGGAGAAGAATCAAGTTTTGCTTCTAAACAAAAACACCACGTGCTATATATACATGAAGAAAAGCTTGTTGCATTACTGGACGGGACCCAGTTTTTTTTTTTTTGGTGTAATCGGGACCCAGTGTTTTTGTCTTCATGATAGCTCTATTTGCTACGTTATACTTTAGGTAACTCACTTTCATTTGAATTTATTTCCTACAACTGCTAAGATTTCTAAGATTTTCCATTAAATTTGTTACTTCACTTTGTCACAAACAGTTTTATTGTGAAAACCTTCACTCACTGGATAACTTGAGTCCTGCTTTATCTTCTTTGATTTGGGTAAGCCTCTTTGTGCTAATAGTTGGTCTAAGACTCTAGGGTATCATTTCTCATGCTAGAAAGTGGGGGATTCACAAAGTATCGACGACGTCAAGTGAAAATGGGTTAACACGATCGTTCAAGTTGGTGTCTATGCTAAGAAGATACTCGGATGTTGGGCTGGATGTCGTTGCTGCTTAGAAAAACAAGAAATCTTCTTTGATTGAAAATCAAGATTATTTTTGATTAATGAAAAGAATAGTATTTTAGAGTATTAATTTGTGAAACTTTGTAGCTTTATGCATTTTGATTTCAGATCAGATAACAATTTTGTATGGCACATTGAAATAAGAGTTGGCAGCAGTTTGACTGTTCATCTGTTTAAGCATGCCATAGTGCATTTTATGTCCCTTCGACTGTCATGTTTGTTTAAGCATGGCATGGTGTCTTTTATGTTACCTTCATCCGCAGAAATATTGGTAAATTACATTCAGTGAATCAGTGGTAATTATGTGCAACCTATTAGACCCAAATAACACGTGCAGAGCACGTGCCCTCTGCTAGTATACATGAAGAAAAGCTTGTTGAATTATGGGAGGGGCCCCAGTTTTTTTATTTTTTTTTTTTTTGGTGTAATCGGGACCCAGTGTTTTTGTCTTCATTATTCTATTCTTTAGGGAGGAAAACCAAAAGTGGTTCCATTGGATGAAATGTGTCTTCCTCTCGGAGACAAAATACTCGATCTCATATTTGAGACAAGAGGCAGACACGAGTCTGATTTTGTGCATAAAAGTGTGTGCACATAACAAAATCATTCTTTTTTTTCCTTGTCATTAGGGGCTACCTAAAAAAATTTGGGGTTACTTTTTCTTTTTCGGAAAAATCAGGTCAGCCAACCTTAATCAAGCTATCCCTTATAATTTGGACTAATATACCCCCACACTAATTAAGCTGCCAATTAAATCTAATCTAATTACTAAGCTATTAATTATCACTAACCTAATTCAAATAAGTTTTCATTCGAGCTACCGAATGTCATTTTTTTTTTGTTTGTTTATTTTTGATTTTTTTATATTCGGTAGCTCATACTGCTACCGAATATACTTGATTTTGGCTACAGAAACTTGACCAAATTTTAGTTGTCAGTGGCGGCTTAAAAAAGCTACCGAATGTAGCCTATTCGGTAGCTCGGAGGTATATTATAAAGCTACCGAGTGAACCTAGCGTGAGTCGAACACGGATCTTCTGACATGAAGTCAGTTGTGCTACCATTGCACCATAGGTTCTAATTTTTACATCCTGTCGTATGATAAGTTTCTGCACATCACTTTCAAAGACCTAAACTAAAGACTAATGAAATGTGTGGTCTGTGGTGGATGGTAAATCAAGATACAATCACTCATTATTTTAGTTACGAGATCATCGCGCCTGGTACACAACAAAATTTGAGTGCAGAAGAAAAATTAACAGAAACCAAGGGATAAATATGATGAGACAAAAATTTATACTGCGTATAACATATCTAGTTTACAATGAAGGTGGTGATCAAGCACAAACATATTGGATGGCCCTATGGTCAGTTACATTTTCTGGACTAGCAAAATGATATCAAATACAAAATTTAGAATTATTACCAACCCCCAAATAATTTTCACTAGGTCAAGCAAAATCTGATCCAGATTGGTGTCGTCAAG